>OY284468.1:46921798-47167279 GCA_958336335.1 Dilophus febrilis
TGCATATACTATAAGCAAAAAAAAAAAAAACATATATATAGAAAACAAATATCTTTTGTTATGTCTTTACATATTTTTATTTTTCATTTCTAAAAAAAAATATGTGTATAAATATTATATTGATACTAATAATGTTCACGTCTTTTTTGTACATTTGTTGTAAATCTATCTGATATAGCTAACTGCTGCATGTATATTGTTACAGTAGCCGCACTTTTTTTTGCTTTTTACCATTTTTATATATTTATTATTGTGTGCTTATGAACAAATCTCACAGAAAAAGAGAAGAAAGTAAATGTGCGTTTAAAAACTATATATATATATATACATATATATATAGATACTTTTATATATACTATATATTGGTTAAAGAATTGTCAATCAATGTCTTGTTTAATTTTATGCGCTCTATGTTCTTGCATATGCATATATATAAAGCTATCTATAAATGTATTTTATATATATATATATATATATATATAAAATAATAATTTATTTCAATGTTCTTTACTATATATGAAAATATACAATTGTGTTTTTCAATATTCCATTTTGTATATAATATGTTCTAAAAAAAATTACATACGCACTAATATATGAATTGTAAAAAAAAATATATAGAGATTGTGTGGTTGCGGGGGTCACAACTCTTCCATATAATGAATCATTTTGTATCGATAGAAAATATCATTTTGTATAAATAGTTATAATACAACAAATAAAACAAAAAATGTGATTAAACATTATTATATATTTCTGTATTGCATGTGAATAATAATAATAATAATATAATATATGCTGTATAGGATTATAAACAAAATTATTGCGTCCTCATTATTTCACTTTATTTATAACAAATATTCTACTTTTTTTTTTACATATATGCAATGCCTTTAACTTATTACTTGCAATAATATATGATGTATATTTGAATTCTATATAAATATTGTATATTTATATGATTATTATACTAAACACGACAATCAAACAAATTAAATTCGACGATTGAATTAATATAAAAAATACACATAATAACATAAGTTTAATATAATATATAAATATATATACAGTTAAATACTCGATGCCCCAATATGGTATATAGTTTATATAAAAAAAATAAAAATTCCATCAATATACATATATATATATAAATAAGCGCATACCAAACATCTAAATTGTATATGTATATAATTTATATTATATAATAATCTGATCTAGAGCTATATAGAGAGAGAGTCGATACCGATATCACTGTTTGTGTATATATTTATAAAGAATTATCAAAGAATCGACATTTGAATTGAACTTAAAATATTTTATAGATTTTAATTGAAAATATTTTTGTATATATCAAATTATAATAATAATTGAAATATGTTAATGTGACTGTTGATTGTATACATATTTATAATATGAATTTCATTTACATACTAATCTATACTTCAAATATATCTGTATATATATACCTTTATTTATATTACGATAAGATTAAATATACGTACGTATAAGATGCAATATTTATATTTACGATTCGAGTATTCGATATATTCGATTTATATATCTTCGATTTAGATATAGATTGAAACGTGATTTTATTTAATCGTATATATACTAATAATGAAAACTTACACGTTGATTTTTGTTGAATATAAAAAAAACCTTTTGTATGCATGAAAATAATTAATTAATCTTTAAAAAATTCATATAAACATTTAATAAATAAAAAAATCATTATCATTCAATC
This sequence comes from Dilophus febrilis, assembly GCA_958336335.1. Lineage (NCBI taxonomy): Eukaryota > Metazoa > Arthropoda > Insecta > Diptera > Bibionidae > Dilophus > Dilophus febrilis. The sequence continues at coordinate 46,923,543 of OY284468.1, forward strand.
GATAGGTTTATAAAATCGGTACTATATCAACAATTTATATATAGAATATTTTGCAATAGAACCAATTTTTAAATATTTGGGAGATTTTAATTCTTAAATTTAAATCTAAAATATTATCACAACCAGACGATGATTTTGTTGTTTGTACATTTTATTTAAAAACAATATATCATAAGGTCAATTAACTTAAGTATATACCTATAACATAAATAATTATGTAAAAGCATTTTTTCTTATATACAAATAACTCCAATATATTTTATTCCTGCTTAAAAATCTTATAAAAGAATAAACTCAACAATATAATACGCGTATATAAATAAATAATAATATTATAAATATATATGTATATTTAAAACTTAAAAAAAAATATTTATATACTCTCACTCATTCATCTTTAATCTTTAACATTAAAATAAAAAAGTAAATAAATAACAAATTACTATTAATTTAATTCTATGTATATATTTCTATATATATGCATTTTATGTTGTTATTTATTTTATTTTTTATCACTATTAAATTTTAATTTAATTTATGCAATAATAATTATCTATATATATATACTTGTTTCGTATAAATTATATATTTATGCATGAATATTTTTATGTTTATATATAAATAAGTTACAAAAGTCTTTTGATTAAGGTAATATTAAAAATAAAAAATAAAAAAAAAAGGAAAAGAACTTAACCTTGCGCCCTTTTCTTTTCATTCTCTTTTCTTTTTTTTTTTAAAGCAAAACATGATTGTTTTTACAAAAAAAAAACAAAAAAAGCACACACAAAATAATAAATAAAACATCTTGTATATGAAAATAAAAAAAAAAAAATGAAAAGCAAAAACAGAAAATACTATGTACTTAATTTTGTTTATTTTTTTAAAATTACAAAAAATTTATTTATATATTAACAACGACGACGTTTTTATATCACACAGTATATGGTATATAAGATAGAAAATCAAGAGTGAATATATTTATATATGTATGTATATAGTAAATTTATTATTTGTCAAGAGGTTTCTTCTGTAAAGATTTTATATTTTTTAACGAACAGAAAAATCTCAACACAGAAAAACATGTGGTATTTTGTTGCCGGTTACATACAAATAATTGGTGTATATTGTATTTTAAATATATATATATATACCTGTAATTGAAAGTAACTATATATTTATATAAAGTTTTTCGACCTCCTCCTCGAAACCAGTAGACCTCTTTTTGTTAATTGTTTTATACATATATGTGTATGTATATGCATATATATTTATATTATTGTACATATTTAATTTTATACATGAATGTTTATGTTATAAATGAATACAAATATAAATATATATATACGTTTATTGGACGTTGTTTTATAAATTTAACAAGACAACAAAATTTAATTTATATATATTAATTTAAATGAATGCAATTATAAGATCATTAACACTTTATATATACTTATATAGGGAAAATTATTTTGTATAATTGTAACAAAAAATATAAATGTAATTAAAAGTGGTGTTTCTTCATTATTCATTTTGGATAAAATTTAATCAAAATAAACAAAAAAATTTTTACGTGGTCAGTTGTTTTAAAATACTATATATTTATATTTTTTATATACAATTGCATTTTTTACAATTTAAAAATGTGTTTATTTATAAATTGTTATGATATTTATATATATATATATAAAATATATATAGACAACAATATATAGGAAGTATATATAAATAACTTGTATATTTTAAACATAAGATTTACAATTTGTAAAATTGTGTTTTTTTGCATACAAAGTTTCATATTAAACGCAAGAATTAATTTATTATTATATTATAGTGATTTAACGATTCTTGATAATTAATCGGTTAAGTCATTTTTCTAAATATATTTTTTAAAATAATACGATTACATTCAAAATTACTTTTATATGCAACAATTAGAATTGAATATTAGAAGCTTATTGCTATAGATTTATTGAGATATTCAAATCCGATAAGGATAGACAAAATAGTTCATGTTGTCCTATGAACAGAACTTGAATGAACCACCTCAAAATTTTGTCAAATTTTTAAATTAATTCTTTCTATATCAAATATATACAATCGGAAATCACACACTTTAAAACAATTTCTTGCAATTGATTACTTTTCTGTTATTTACAACGATGTGCATTTCTAATAATATACACAAAATTATATATAATTATACATTGAATTCATAATATAACACACAAATTGTATTCTACATATAGATTAATCAAACGATATAAATCACTTCCTTTTTGTTTATAATTTTATTTAAAAAAAAAAAAAAACATTGTAACGCAATGTAACATAATATTCTACATAAATATTGGCACTTTTTTTTTTTATTTTGCTTTCAATGAATTAACATTTATTTATATATACACACAAACACAAATATATACCAATGTTTTTTTTATGTTTTTAAGAAGTGGGTGATGATATATTTTTTAATCTTATAATTTTCTAAAATAATATATCTTTTCTTTTTTTTTTTACTATAAAATATAGTACGTGTATTTATGTTGTAAATTAAATAGTATATTTTAATGCTGTTTCTAAATTATTTAAATAAGATAGAAATAATTTAAATGATAAAATATACTATATAAATATATGACAATTCAAAACATTTCCTTATTTGATTTTTAATAAGATTATGTGCATATATTTTTTGCAAAATAATTTCTATATTTGTTGTGCGTATATATCATGCATCATGTGCAAAATTTTAAGTGATCGCAAGTTGTTCTTTGGTGAATGATAACAAAATTAAATATATTAATGTTTAAAGTTCGTTAAATATAATATTATGTCCAGATCATTTGAGGATCAACAGAAAATGAATTCGATATTAGAATATTAAAAATTATGCGGCAAATAGAAATATTGTTGTAAATTACTTGAGATGGCGTCGTCTTCTTAACAGATAACAAATTTTACATTTATTTTCTCTATAGATTTATTACAGGTATATTTAAATATTTTTCATATAATATTATTTGTACAAATAAATATCTATTATTATATTGCATATATCATTTAGATGTTTTTGACTTTTAATAATGTAATTTTTTTTTTTGAAAATCTTTATTCAAATAGACAACTCTCGAAAATATAAATTTCAAAGTGTGTGTGTTTTTTTTTGTTATTGTTACATTTTCAAGTGTATATAAAAAAATATGCATAATTATTTAATGGATAGATATAGATGCGATATGTATAACGTGTGTGTCATTATAATCATAAATATTTGCCGATCGGTTTATATATATCTAAATATATACTTTATATATCCACTTGAAAGACCAAGCGGGATACTTTTGAAAAAGAAAAAAAATGTGTATATTTGTATAGACATAGGTAAATAATTATATACATATATACTCGTATGTATATAATGTGAATAAATATAAATACAATGTAAATGGATAATTGCGGTACATATAAAATGATTCAATATACAATAAAACTATATATATATATATATATAGTTATTCTATCATCATCGTCCGTAACATTTTTCATTCAAAAGAGTTATTCTAAATATACATATATTTGATTATTCTATATATATAAATTTTTGTATATATATGATTAAAAAAAAAAGTATAATTTTTTATTCTTTCGCATTTAATATTTTTAATAATATAATAAGAAGAGAAAAAAAATTTTCATATTATATTTGTGTATATTTCAATATTTTGTTTGTTTGATATACATCATCACAGCGGGAATTACCATTTCTTCTTTATTACGAAAATATAATATGTTTTTTTTTTTGTCATATTATTGATATAATTATTGTGATTTATTTTTTGAATAAATATGTTATATGTTTGTATATTTATATTTTTATGTAATTAACTTCATTACGAAGAAGTTGATATAACAACAATAGAAGATAATAAATATTAAAATCATTATTTTTGAAATATTTATATTGACACATTTTTTGATGGCACAAAAATTGGTTAAAATTTTATTTATAATTAATATAACAAAAATGTGAAGTTGTTAAAATTTATAATGAAAATATCAAAAAATTTCACAATATTATTGGAATAATTTAACAATTGTATTTCGATTTGCTTGATACATGTCGATTTTTTATAATCGTTGTCCAAAATGTCAATATATGATATCATTTTATGTATCTCTCTGCAGTAAATATAAATATGGTATATTATAATATACGTTTTCGGACAAAAATAGAATTTTTTTTTTGTGTAGAAAAATAAAAGTTTATTATTAAAAAAAGAAACATTATGGAATTAGTTACGGTTTATGATAAAACCTAATTTATTCATATATATGCTTTTTTTCTATTTTCTTTTTTATTTTTTTTTTAATAATAATTCATGCGTTCAATCAGTATATTGTTATGTATCATATATATGCGAGAAATAATTTTATATATTATTCTATTTTCTTTATGCATATATATATAATTATTATCAAATCATAACAGAATATATTGTTTTAGTATATATATAAATACATAAATTACGTATAAATATTGATGATTATAATATTTTATTCTTTAATTTTTTGTTTTCGTTTACATATTTATGATCCGTTCTATGTTTTTATTTTAAATCAATGTATGGTTTTCTATCGCATTATATATAAAACCAATATAAATATGGGATAAAAAATAATACGATATAAGAAAACCTCTATAAATATATAAAAGAAGTTTTTTTTTTGTATATATTTATGTGTGCATATAAAATATAATAAATTTCAAAATCGTGCTAATATTTTTTTTTTTTAAATAAATAAATCGTACAACAACATGCAAGTCCTGATTTTGTTTCTTATTATTAGTTTACAAGGTGGTTTTTTAAAGACCAAAGTTTTGTGATTTAGAAGTTTATTGTCGAGGGTCTTTGGAATATTGGTCGATATAGTCATATAAGATATTGATTACTAGTCTTATAAGGAAAAATTTTAGAGATCTATATTTTAACTGCATTAAAAAAAGTTTAAATAAATATTTTTTTGATAATATTTTAAAGAATAGAATGAAATTCATTTATTTAGGTATTAATTTCAATATTACATTTCGAGAAATAGTTTAGAATATAATTTAGTTCTGATCGTGCACAATATAATTTATCGAAATCAAAATCCAAGTAGTTTGTACAAGCAATTTCCCGGAATTAAAGAAACAATCAAACAAAAAATGTTATTACATGTTTTTGTCGCTATAACCTGATGAGTTGACTAAACATTTTTAATATCAGAACGAAACAAAACCAATAGAGTGGTATACCAGTCCAAGAATCCGATTGTCCAATATCCTATTTAAAAAAAATGTTGTGTTGCATTTTTCAACTTAAAATCAATTTGATTGAATCGCATCACCAGCTATATACATGGCTGGTACCTTTTACAGCACCCTATATATTTAGGTGCATAAACAAAATGCATATATATAGAGATATTATATTATATGTGCAAAATTTACACATATAATCTTTATATATATACACTATACATATATTATTATATGATTGTATATATTAAATACATTATTTATTTAAAATGCAATTTCACTTTTTTTTTTTTAATTTTTTCATTGAGATATACACATAAGAGTATAATAATGTATATATGTATATATAAGATCGCATAAAAATTAATGTGATGACTGATAACAGTAGACGATATATTCAATACATATATTTATTTGTATAGATGAAAATAACACTATATATATAATATAGTTTTTGCAAAACAAAAAATTTATAAATACATTAAATACGATATATCACTGTTATATTATGGTTTATATACTACCGGGATGTTATATTTAGTATATATACAATACTCTGCAGTTATTATATGTACAAAACAAATATACTAAATGTTTTGTATATAATATATAAAAGTAATATACATATTAGATATGTGTATATTGGAAAATCTATTTGTGAAATAATGGTCGTGCAAGTATAATACATAATATATATATATATATCTTGAATTGTAAATCTTTTAAAAATTTCCCGATCCAATATTGTACATGTGTATTTTTTCGGTTTTTTTTTTCGTTACATTATTTATATACACATATTAATATATAGTATATAATTATATATTTATATAGTATTATATGGAATGCAATTTTTTTTTATGTTCAGTATTTTGTACACGGTAGCTGTAATCGACACGTCTTTTATTAATTTTTTTCCCTAGTTTTTTTTTTTTTTTGTTCTCTTTCGATATATCTTTAATATATATTAAATATACATTCATGTTTTTGTATTTGTTGGTATATAATAAATAAAAACGATAACGTAATGAAACTTTTTTCTTTTTTTTTTGCATAAAAGGTGTTTATTGAATTTGCACAAATATGTTAAATTTTTTTTGTAAAAACGGTAATGTCATTTACATGATCTTTATATTTTTATTTATATTGTTAGTTAGTTCCCATATATTTTGAAATGGGGAAAAAATAAAATGAGTTTATTTATTTATATACGTTTACATAATAATGGATTGATTCCGATAAAATATATATACAATTTTATATTTATTATTTTACTATAGATATATTCATGTAAAATAATATAATATGTATACAATATATAAATGACATCGAGCATTAAAAAGATGACAAAATAACATTTTATTATGTTTTTAAATACTTAAAAACTTTCTCATGTATAATATTAAATATAATAAATTGATATACTGAATAAAATGATAGTTTTATAAATAATATAATATCTGTATATAATTTTTAAATTAAAGGCGCATATGCGCGTCTGAAATTAGAGCTTAAATAGTGAAAATCGACTAAAAATACTATAGAAACATCTCTTTTACAAATAAATAGAAAATACATAAATAAATAAAAAACATATATCGAAATCAACACTCAAAAGTTATATAATAAAATAATATATATAGAACATTTAATTTTATTACTCAATAAAATTACATAAAATTCGATCCGCATATTCATATATACATATATAATAAATTAAAAACAAATGAATTAAAAATCAATTTGTATATACCATATATAATTTGACTTGAATTTACCTTCTTCTTCTATATACATATATATAAACGCATTTAAAATAAAATGTTAATGTAAAATAATATATTAGCGTGTAGATTATTATGCCGCAAATATATATATACATATATGCCAATAAAAGTGTGAAAATCAATAAATATATTAAATTTCGCGCGATATCAATAAAACACGAACTATATAATATATATAATAATAGATATAATTTACGTTTTAAATTTTTAATGTATTTTATTTTATTTTTTATTTTATGCATCTTAAGTAATTCGTTTAACTGTGACTTGATTTGTTTTTATTTATGCGTATAAATAAACATAATTTATATGAATTATTTATGTTTTTCAATTTTTATACAACATGTAAACATCTTTTATATGCATTTTCAATTGGAATGTCAAAAATGTATAGACATACAAATATCAATATATTTTCCATCACATTATTATCAATAAAATAGATTTATATATATACTATTTAAAAATTCATATATATATAATTTTATAGAAATAAAATAAATAAATTCTATTAATTTCCAATTAATTATAATTACAAATTACCGACGCATTTTTTTAGTAAAATTTTATTATATATATTTCATAAAATGTAGTTCGATTATATACAAAACAATTTTTTTTTTTTTTTTTTTTTTTTTTTTTTTTAATAAAAATCAATGTTTATTTTCTTTTTCTTTGGATATAAATAGAGTGTGTACATGAGATTAATCTTGGCGATTTTACAACAATTATTTTGATGATTGTGTCTTTACATTTAATGTGTTTAATTTTTTTTTTAAAAACTGCTTTTGCAGAGAAAATAGTGAATGGTAATAAATATGATGTATTATGTAATAATGACTATAATGCTTAATGAATAATTAAATATATAATTTTTATGTCATATTATTGTTTGATTCTTTGGTATATATTTTGATTTTACTTTGGGTAATTTTTAGATTTTCAATTATATCATTTAGTCATTTAACTGAACAATTCTCTAATATATTCATATTGTGAAATTTGACATTTGTTTTTGAAGTTATCATTAAATCTGTGGCTTATTTCGGTTATTAATTCATATTCTGTTTCCCAATGTAGTTGCTTTGTGCTGTAGAAAAAAGGATGATTGTTTATTATTTTAAGGCACTTGTTTTGGATGATCTGTAGTTTTTGTAAGTGTGTTTTAGCAGCTTCCTTCCATATTGGCGAAGCATATGTAATTATTGGACGAATGATTGTTTTATATATTATGTTTTTATTTTTGTGCGATAAACTCGATTGTCTATTGAGCATTGGGTATAAAGCTCGCATACATTTGGTTGCCTTATTTTTGGTATTTTCTATATGCGAGCGAAATTTTAATTTGGCATCTAATGTTAATCCGAGATATTTAACTTCATTTTGTAATTCGATTTGTTGGTTCTGATGCAGCAATGGAATAGTCGGTCTTCTTTTGAATGAGTTATTGAATGGAAAAATGATTGCCTGTGTTTTGTTTGTATTCATTCGTATTTTCCATTTAACTAGATACTGATTTATTTTTATGAGAGCGTTATGTAGGTCTTTGATTAATGCATTTGATTGTTTTCTGTTTGTGTAAATTGCTGTATCGTCTGCGTAGTAGGCTATTTCACATGATTTAGGTGGTTTAAAGTCCGCTGTAAATGCAGAGTATAATATGGGTGATAACACCGAACCTTGTGGTAATCCAGCTGGTATTTTTTTCGTGTTTGAAGAACAACCGTTGATTGAAACCATGAATTCTCGTTCGTTAATGAATGACATTATTAGTTTGTTAAGATGGTGTGGTACTTTATATAAATGAAGTTTATACAGTAGGCCATTGTGCCAAACACAGTCAAATGCCTTTTCAATATCTAATAGTACCATACCAGTAGATTTTCTCAGTGCTTTGCTTCTTTTGATGTATTTGATAACACGTAATAGTTGATGAGTTGTTGAGTGTTGTGATCGGAATCCAAATTGTTGTGGTGGTATTATATGATTTTCTTCGAATACTAAATTGATTCTATTGTAGATGATTCTTTCGAGAATTTTGCTGATGCTGCTTAGAAGACTTATGGGACGATAGTTGCATGCTTGAGTGTGGTCTTTGCCTGGTTTTGGGATTGGTATTACTTTTGCTTTTTTGAATGCCTTTGGGAAGTAGCATTTTTTGAAACATTCGTTAAAAATGTTTGCAAGTGCTTCGATTGCTGATATCGGCAGCTTTTTAATTATTGAATTTTGAATTCCATCCAATCCTGGTGCTTTTGAGTTTTTCAGCCGTTTGATGATCATGATAATTTCTTCTGTATTGGTAAAAATTTCTTTTGGTCCTGCGTCGGTGTTTCGATTCAACTGATTGACAAACCTATTGGCTTGTGTTTCAATTCTTGACTTATCGTTTATTGTGATGTTGTGAGATTTTTCAAAGGCATTCGCAATAATTTCACATTTATCTTGATTCGTGATGATTAGTGAACCGTTGTCGTTTATTTTGTTGATTTGGTTTGCGTATTTACCTCTAATGGTTTTCGTTAAATGCCAGAACTTTTTGGAGCCGGTTTTTAATTCTTTCAGTGTATGTGATAATTTTGCATTGATATTGCTGTTAATTCTTGCACCTATGATTTTATTTATTTTGTTGATTTCTTTTTTGAGTGCATGCTTAATTTCAATGATTTGTTCTCGTTGCCATCTTCTTCTGATGTTATTTCTGGTTTTAATTATATCTGATGTGGTTCCGTCTATTTTGATAAAGTTGTGGTTGATTGGTTTTAAAGGGATTGAGGCATCCCTTGCTTTGACGATGATTTCAGTGATTTGCTTGATTGCTTCGTCGATATTGTTTACGTTGTAGCTAGTTCCTAAAATGTCCATTGCAGCAATTTCTTTGTTGATTACTTGTTGGAATTTTTTCCAGTCAGCTGCTTTAAAATTTAGTATTTTTCTTGGGTTTTTTATTTGTGTGATTGCATCAATAGAACATACTACTGGACAGTGATCTGAAGGTAGATCGTTGTATGAAGTCAGTTGCGTGATGTGACATGTGGTGTTAGTGATAAGTAAGTCGATTGTTGATGGAGTCTTACCTGAATCTGGATAGTGTGTTGGAGTGTTTGGATGGTAGATGAAAAAATTGTGTTTCTGTTGAAGTTGATTTAGTTTGTTGCCCGCTGTGTTATTAGCTGCACAATTCCATGCTACGTTTCTTGCGTTTAAGTCACCGAATACTATGAATTCTTTATTATATGGACAGATGGTTTTGATGTCATTATTGAAAGATGGTTGATACTTTGGGTTGTATGCTGATGTTAATGTGATTTCTTTGTGGTTAAGTTTAATCTGGATTGAAATATTTTCTATTGTAGCCGTATTTTTTGGTTTGAGTAGTATGTGGTCGATTGTGTTTCTAATACAGATAGCCACACCACCACCAGCAGTGGGTCTATCCAATCGATGTGTTTTATATCCGTTCAAATAAAATTTATGGTGGCTTTTGAGCAACGTTTCGTTTAGAAAAATTACGTCAATGTTTTCTTTATCGATGAATTGTTGTAGTTCATATATTGAATGCTTTTCAGTGATGCCTTGAGCATTCCATTCCATTATTTTCAGGTTATTTTTACACGGCATACTGTAGTAATTCGGTAATAACTGAGATTTGATCAAGTTTTGTTTTGCATTGTTTAATTTTACTTACTGCATTTTTGAATATGTTTAAAAGATCGCTCATCGAAAAAAGGTCTTCATTTGTTGTTGTAGTTGCGCATGGATTTGATTTTAGCTGTTCTGCATATGTTGGTGGACGTGAGTTACTGGTCGATTCCGCGTGGATGTTCTTTAGTATACGATGTACTGGTGCTGATTTAAAAGTTTGTTGGTTTTTTGATTCTTGATGAGTTGCGTTGTGGTGGTTTTGTCTTGTTCTGTTAAATATTTTTGTCTTGATGTCTAAATATTGTTGTCTGAATGGACAGTTTGGGTCACTGGCTTTATGATTGTGAGGTTTATCTGCTTTGCTGCAGTTAAAGCATTTATATATTGGATTTACGTTTTTAGTTAGCTTTATTGTGCATTCTGCTGTTGCATGTTCTCCAGCACAGAGTATACAGTGGGCCGGCCTGTTGCAATTCATTGCACCATGACCATAACTGCTGCATTTGTTGCATATGGTTGGACCTCTAGGTTTTGGTTGGTACGGAGCCCACCGTACTATGGTATGATTTATTACTTTTATGTTATGTAAGTCTTTGTATGATATACTATTTTTGTTTAAATGTAGCAAATATAACGTGTTATGTTCATTGTATGTTTTCATTAAAAATGTATTTAGAGGAATTATATTTGATTCACCTAGATATGAATTTAATTCTAAAATATCCATCTTTGGCAGACCGAAGAGCACCACTTTCATAACTTTATCCTCCATAAAGCTATGGGTGTAGAATTCAATTTTGCGGTCGTATAGTGAGTTGATTAGTGACTTAAAATCATCTTTGTTCGTGACAAAGATTTTAAAGCCTAATGATATTTTTTTATATGTGTAGTCCATATCTGTGTCTTTCATAATATCGATAATACCGTATTTGTTATCGGTGACGATTATCGGTGGTGGTTTTGAACTTGTTTTTGTATATGCATTATTTTTAATTTTTTTTGTATTGTTTTGTTCTGTTTGCATTTCTTCTGTTTCCTCATCGTCTGTACTAAGTACGTAATACTGGTTATTTTCAAGTGATGCGTTTGTATTTGTACTGATTTGTTGTGTGGTTTTACCGTATGACCGCCTGGTTCTTTTTCTTGGTATTGTTCTGTTTTGGGTTCTAAATGTGGTGTTTTGCATTTGAGCTGCCTTGTTGATAATTTTATTTTTATTATTTGTTTTGTATTCCTTATAGATTGAAATGATTTTTTTAATTTTACCAGGTGGAACACTTGGAAAAGTATCTCTATGGTAATTAGCACTTATTTTAGTCTTAATTATAATGGAATTTAATTTTTAATTTTTTTTTTATTTTTTTTTTTTTTTTTTTTTTTTTTTTTTTTTTTTTTTAGTATGGTTTATATTACTGAATTATAAAGTAGAGGAGATCGTGTGCGCACTGTACGAAAACGATATATATGATACAAAACAATTGCAATTATAATAAACATATATATATATAAAAAAAAATAAAGTAGAATCGCTTTGATGTACGTGAGAAATGTTTAAAATTTATAAATTACATATCTTTAGAACGCAAAGAGGAATATATCTTTTAAAAATACGCTGTTGATGACACTCCCTATGCATACATATATATATAGTTAGTACATATAGAAATATGTCTAAAAAAATGTTATTTAATCCTTTTTATCATTTATATACGGTTATTAAATAATATATGAATTATATTTTCAATCGCTATTTAAAAGTTATGTATCTCAGTCCAATGAAATGACTTATTTTATATATTGAACTATATATAAATATATATATATATATATAGAGAAGAGATGCATATTAAAATGTCTGTCTCATATGAAATGAATAAAAAATTGTCTGTTTTTTTTTATCCAAAGAATGTGCATAAAGTCAAATTACTGTATATCAATTTTTATATAACTTTACCAATCCTATATATATATATATATTTAAAAATATATTTCATTACCATTTATCCGTTAGAATACCCACAATTTCCACATAAATTATTTACATTTATATATACAGCAACAAAATACAAAAAACATATATAGCATGAAGAATTACGACTTATAAATGAAAATGATCGGTTGTTTTTTTTACAATTACAATGTTAATCTGATAAAAGAAAAACGTTTGATTTTTATTTGTATATATACTAGCTCTAAATATATATATAAAAACAAATGTATATATTAAATTATATATACAAAATAGAGTTCTATATACAAAATAAATAACTATTTTAAAATACACTATATATGCAACTATATACAGAAAGAAACGTATATTTTGAATTTTTTTTTTATATGCAAAGATATGCACATTTGATTGCTAAATCATCAAATCATCAACCATAATTTATTTATATATTATAAATAAATATCATATATTTATTTATATATAAAATCGTCTTAACTATATATATATATACATATATATTTATTATTTTTATATAAATGTATATATAATAATATAAATTTATATATTATATTAAAATTTATTGATGTCGAAAATTATAATTTTCTGTATACTATTTTACTTTTATAATATCTAACATTTATAATGTATAAGTCTTCAATGTATGATGATGATGATGATTGCCGATTATCATGATGATATAATATTCGAAATTATTTAAATTGATACAGATTTTATATCTGTGTATATAAATATAAATTGTATCTGTTGAATAAATATTTTGTTTATAGTTTTAAAACATGATAATGTGTATAGGGTGCTCTAAACAAAGTTGTATGATGAATTATATAAGTTATAATTTATGATGCAATATATCATAGAGAATATTATATTACTTCATTATAGTATAATGTTTAAGGTTGATAAATTTTTAGATAAACTGATTTAAACTGGAATTTTTTGAACAATCTCCATTTAAAAATATATTATTTCAGAATAAAATTGGTAAGCAATTATACAGTCTATATTTTTGTAATTACAAAATTCTACAAAATAATTATTATTACAATTTTCCCTTTCATATTCCATCTGTTAGAAATTTTCACATTTAATACGGAAATTATATTATTCAATTAAAATACCACCAATCGTATATATATGATTGATAAATACATAATTAATTTTTAAAATTATATATATATATCCATAATTGACTTCATATGTTCTATTATGCGAAAACCCATCATTTATTAAAAACTATATGTATAAATTAATGCAATTTTCCCTTTATATATGTATATTAAATTTAAATCAATGTTCATAAATATATTGTAAAAATGAATTTACTATATCTAAGATACAAAACAATTGTTAAATGAAAATGTATATTTCTATTTCTATATATTGAATTTTTTTATACAATGCGAATAAAATTCTGGAAGCAAAAGATAATCATAGATCAATTTATAAAGATAATAATTCTTTATTAAGAAAAAAAAAAATAAAATATATGTATTATTATTATTAAATATATAATATATATAGAAAACGAATGATTTCATCAATGTTTATGTTGTCCGCACACAATCAACAACATGTGAATGCGTATGTATATATATATATGTACCTATTAAATAAAAATCCTTTCATGTCTTTAAATATATATATTGTTTGATGATAAAATAATACATAATATGCATCGTGCTGCATTCATTGTTGTTGATTAGATTGCATTTTTTTTTATATTTCATATGATATAGAATTGTATATAATATATATAGTAAATAGTTATAGGTATTGTTAGATTGAAGAAGAAAAAAAATTATATACCTTTAACTCTAGTTAAATGAATGAAATTTATTGTTTTCATTACATATATAGATATATAAAATGTGCAAGAGAATAACAAAAAAAAATAAAAAATAAAAGATAACTTCCGCGTGAAAATCTTAACTCATTGTCTCATATTAAAAAGGTATGATTATATAACAACAAAATAATAATAAATAAAATGACACCTTATCTATAAATTATAATGTAAAATGTTATATATATATCGTCGACATCGTCGTCGTCGTCACGTATATATCTTAAAAAATATATTTAGAAGTTGTATATATACTTAAATAAATATATATATAATGAAGAATTAAATTGAGAATTCAGTGAAATAAAAAGATTTTTCTTTCTATATCTATATATATATATATATGATATATACAATTTTAATGTGTGAATATTTCAGTGAGTTTTTTTTTTTTTAAATGTATATGGACAAATTATACTTTGAGAATACAATTGTTATACTAATCCGCTTATATATATAGAGAGATTTGTTTTGTTTTATTTTTTTTTTTAATGTAAAGTCAAGGTAATTTATATATATAAATTGTTGTACTTTTGATGTCATTCCATAATTTGCTATATATAAATAAATATATCACTATGTGATTAAAATTCATTCACACACAAATGTATATATGTATATATAATTGAGCAAGTGAATAGAATTATTATATCATCATATTAGATATATAATTTATTTAGCAGGTATTTTGATGTATTTTTTTTTTCTTTATAAATTATGACCTATGAGAATTGTGACATTTTATATGATATTAATCTTTCTTTATATAATATGAAAGAAGTTTTTTTAATATGTATAAGGAATTCGTTTGGCATTGGAATGGCCATAAATTTCTAACATTTCTATATATTAACAATTTCCAAATATATTCACTTCGTTTTTACAATGTAAATAATCTAAAACAAATAATTTGTACAATACCACAAGTACCAAATATTCTTTTTAGTAACTAAATTCAATATATTGAAAAAAACAAAATGTATAAATAACTTTCTCATTCTATTGATAAAAATCTTTGCATTCCAAACTTTATATATATGCTGCTATAAATATAACACATCATTGAACATTCTATATATATTTTGAAAACACTGATAAAAAAATATTTGTCATTTTGTTTAACGAAATATTTATATTTAGGTGTATGGGAATATTTTGTAGACACGCGATATACATATAATTTCATTATATAAAATTACTAATCGTATTTAAATTATCACACTTTGCATAACTTATTACTCTCGCGTCGTACTATAGTGTATATATATATTTTTTGCATTACCCCATAATCAGATTTCTCCAAATGATATTTGCTGATTTTTTTTTATTCTTCATCGCATTATATAATGTTATATGTTTATAATATATATATGTACATGTACACATAAAATTAATTTATTACATTATATAAGGTAAATTTGCATATAAAAGATGAAATTTACATAATAGCGATTGTATAAAATAAATAATACTTAAACTAAATAAATATATATATATATATGGTTCATATATAAATAAAATAATAACTCAATATAAAAAAAAAACGTTGTTGATATGGATAGAGATATATTTTATGAAAATCTTATATATATAATTCAAATTAATTGTATGCGATATGCATATAAATTTAGTTTGTTATTATAATTTGCATATAAATAAACATATATGCATTTTTGCAGAATAGATTAATTATCTATACATGATATATGATAATTATATTATATTTTAAATATTGTTCTTATAATTTTCACCATATATTTTAATGAATTAATATACTGTGTTGTTCTATATATATGAGATAATATTTCCCATATGCGACTCTGTGGTGTAATTGATAAAAATGCCAACTTAAAATTTTGTAAAATTTTGGGGTCGTGGGTTCGAATGCTACGGAAAACATAAAATATATTGCGAATCTTAATTTTAGCACAGAGTTGTATATTTTCCCATGCGGTCGGTCGTACGTCTAATTACCGACATCGTAAAAGCTCAAAATTAAGAAACGAACGGCTGTTGTTGAACGCCAAAACCGATCGTCAATTGCAATGCGAATTTTATTTGTTTTTTTTTATATAAATATTTTTAATGTTATTTTATCACATTTAAAAATGTAAATGTACAAAAAACAAAATTACATTGCATGAATGAAAATTCTTTTTTAAAATAAATAAAAAATATTTTATACTCGCGTATCCGCGTACATAACATAAAAAATAATAGTCACATCGATGGCAAGTGAACGAGATTACAAATCTTAAAGTATATATCATTAAAGAAAAAAAGTCAATTCACCAAACAAAACTGTTATCTTTCTAAATAATATATAAACTCTGGGTATATGCAAATATTTATTTATTTCGTGTATCTTCTTATATATTATTCGTTATTCTAATAACAAATAAATAGAATAAAATTAAAGTTATCTATACGTATGTAAACATAACAATTACATTGGTAATTCATTTTCTTACACAAAAGTTTTTATTTTTACGCACCTTATATAATCTACTTTAATTCAATTTATGCAGTTATACACCTATATATATATATATATCGATTATTTTAGTAATGATGTTCATTGTGTTCATGCAAACCAAATGTATATTTTATAGTGGAGTTATAAAAGTTATAAAATATATTTGATTCATTATTTTAATAACAAAATTGACATTTTAATTATAATGGATTATAGGGTGATATAATATTTTCATTATCGATTTTATTCTATATTAATATTATGACTGTCAGAATGAATTGAACAGTTTATTAATATTCTCAGAAAATTATCGTAAACTAATGAAAAATTGTTTTCATTTTTTAAAACTTTTGTTATAACCCTTTGGAAAATTTTTATTTTATAAACCTTTATCTTTATATAGTATATACACTGCCATTTACTTATGTTTTCAAAAACAAAAATCGATAAGATTCAATAAAGTAACATTATATGAATATATATACATATATAATAAGTATTCTTTGAACAAGATTTTTGATCATTATATATTATATATATAAATGAATATTATTTTGTTTCGTCGTATATATGAAACTCAAAAACAAAAAAATAACAAAAAAGATAAGTAAGAGTAAAAAATGCATTAAACAAGTACACATATATAACTAAAACTCCTGATATATACCAAAGTAGATTTTTACCGTTTCCTATAAATATAGAATTATCAACAGATTATTTATACAGCATTCATTTTCATAAATCTATATGTATAATATTTTGCAAATTTATGTAGTTACTTTGCACATATTATATACGTATTTTATATCTATATATAAAATTTGAATTTATATGTATATAAATTGTTTAAAAATAAAAAAAAAAATAAGCACATAGATTTATTAAATAACGTGCACATATAACATTAGAATTTATACATATTAAAAATGAGATATGTATATAAGATATATGTATAAGCGTATATTTTAACAGGAATATAAATATAGTTGTTCATTGTTGCATATATAAGCAATATATACGTATATGTATATATTATAATATATGTTTTTTTTACATATATATATATAGATAGAGATTAATATTTAGAAAATGGACACAAAAAAAACATATATATCTACTAAAAACTCATATATTAAAATCATCATAGATAAATTTTCCTTGTGGATTAACAGCCTTTTATGTTTATATATATATTTATTTTATTTAATATATGAATTTGTGACATCTTAATTATCGTTGTTTTATTGTATATACATATATAGTTTATTATATTTAAGCTTTTTTTCTCTCTAAACCATATTGTATTTCTTATATAAATGAATATACAAAATAAATGTAAATGCAGTAAAATACAATTTTCTATTTTAAGATACAACAGTATATACATTACATTTAACAGGATATTTAATATCTATACATATAGTTTGAGATGAAGTGTACACGTAAAATCGATATTTTTTCTCCTTTTTATAATCATTTCTTTTACACGACTAAAACAAAACATATAAATATTTTTGTAATAATGCGTAAAAATATCCACTTATTTATTACATCGTATATGAAAGAAAAATAACATTTTTATTTTTTGCTACCTCAGCACCAAGTATATTGGAATGCAGTTTTATTATATACCAATTATATAATATAAATATCTTAAAAAAAAATTGTTTTATATATAAAATTTTAAAGTTATCTTAACACGGATTATATTATTAATATTATTAGGGTGACTTATCACATTGAATCACATTGAAAATCTTGTCACATTGAATCACATTGAAAAAATTGAAAATAACTCATTTCTAGTCGGGTTAATTGCATGATCATTCATTTGACTTTTTAAAAAGAAGCCCGATTATGAATAACCAATATATATATAAAGAATGTTGAAATATACCCAAAGCAATTATCAAATTTCTGTACTGTAAGAACACTATAGAAATAATTGATAGTCTTCCTAATTCTTATATCACATATTTTCGGTATTAAAAAATAAGAAAACTATAAAAACAAGAAAAAGATTTTATTCTATAATAAGTATTTGTATTTATACCTATATATGGTTTGGTTCTTCTATTATAAACAATGTTTATTGAAAAATAATTTTCTTTTTTTTAGTTTATCCAGATAGAATATAATAACGATAATCTAAATACATTGTACATAATAATATATATGCGCGCAATCTATTAATAGATCATTATTATTATATATTTATAACTAAAAGGGTTATCAAATATAAAAGAGTATAAATAATTTCAAGTGGAAACCAAAACGATTATATAAGATATTAATTGTGGTGATTTATATTGCAATGATAGGATTTTTTTTTAAAAGAAGTTACAAAAGCAGTTATTTTAAATAAAACCGATTATTAAAAATCACATTAATACATTTTATTTTCTTTATTTCCAATCATTCACCAAACGGTTAGTTCGTATTTGATGACCCCCTTGCTTATATAAATGCATTTATATATATAGGAATGTTATTTATTTATTTATACACATATTTAGCATAAGTAATTTTGAATGTCAAATGATATCTTTTTATCTATATATATATATATATATATAATTTTTCTCTTTACATTATCGTATATTATTTATATGACATTAATATCATATATTTGACTCTATATATTTAAGTTTTATATGTTTATATAATATACATAAATATGTTTTTAAACAAGGTGCATTTTGTATTATATGTTTTGTATATATATTACCTGTTGTAATAAATAAATTGTATTATGTAAAATTTTAATTTAATATTAATGTCTTTCATGGATATTTATAGATACGGTGTATATAGAATTAAATATATAGAAGATAAATAGAAGTTGTTACATATATAGAAAAATTCGCATTTTTAAATTTTGAATAAGGTCTGCATATATAATTTACAATTAGGTTTACGTATATAGATATAAATTTGAATGATAGGATAATGTGAAATTAAAGTAAATCTCATAATCTATAATATAATAATTACATTTTTTTTCCAAATTATTTATTTTTGTTTTTTTTTACACTTATTAGTGTTTATTTATCATATATAATATCGATCATTACATGAATATAGAAAATAATATAATAAATGCTCTATTTATGAAAAAAATACGTATAAGATAACATATCCATTATTACAAAAAATGTAACATAAAAACCGCATATATTTTTGTTGAAGTGAAAAAAATAGAAGAAAAATTGAACTATTTTCATGTATGTATATATAATAAAGTATATACATAACGATGCTATAAAGAAAGATGCTATAAAGATTTTTATACCATAGCCTTTAAATAATAGATATAGTGCTTGCGACGTATTTATTTGTCGTGAGATTTACCAAAGATGTTAAGCGAGGTGACCAATGACATTACAGAAATAAATTGCTTTGACAAAAGTTTATTATAGATGGCGAAGAAGATTTCATAAGTGCATATTTTTTTATTTTTTTTTTTGCATCTACTATATACAGTACATAGGAAGATATTTATTTTGTGTCCATTGTGTATATGAATATTTAACTATATATAGATTATATTTGAATTGCTAATTTCTGTCTTGGTAAATTTGTTGTATATTAATTTTTTTTGTTATCCTTTTTTTGTTAATGGGTTGTTGGAATTTTTTTCGTTTTCTACTTCGATTATTATATATAAAAAAAGCTATTCTAATAATGGTATTAAATTTTAATTGTGAAGTTAAATTTTACTATATAGTTAACCAATTGCTTATTGGAATTATTTTTATTTCAAACTCCTACAAAATGTATGAGAGTACAAAAGGTATTTTTTTATGAATATACGCATAATTATATAGATTTATATAAATAAATTCAGACAGTTGATTTGTATATATACATATATTGTTATAAAAGATTTAGATAACTGTATAACCAAAAAAAAATTAGAAATTTGTAATTGAAAAAAAAGCGATACCTATTTATATGATTAATTGAATTAATATATGTACTCATTCTATTTCTATTATTATTAATATACTATTTTTTTTCTTTAAATATTTATAATGTTTATGTGGTATATTCAAAATGCAATACATATATAATTAATTTCAATTTATATAAATGCATTTTTTTATTATTATTATTTCATACTGTATATTAGATATATATGTATACAGTACAGAAATGGTCGATCACGGAAAACCGCAGAGATCCGTTGCTTATACATATATTTCACAATGTTATATAATATGTATTGTGCATATATTAGGTATATATACGCATAGAGAGTTTTATTATATATATATATATATATTATTTAGATTTTTATAAAAATTCACCTGTGATAATTTTTTCAAATTGTATAAATAAATGTAGACCCGCACGTAAAAATATATTCTTGGTCATATAATAATAATAATAATAATGGTACATATTTTGTATTGTATAATTATATAGTATAGTATATATGTTTCTATATTACAATTTCTAAATGAATATAAAAATAAAAATAACTATCTGCCTTTTTTATTTTCTTCTTCTGTTATTTCAATATATACATATACATAAAACTATTACGTGGTAATGCAATAAATAGATATATTTTTTATGTGGTTCAAATACAAAATAAACTATATAGTATATATAGAGAATAGTATATATATATTTTATTTTATGCAGTGCACCATGTAATGATAAAAAGTCAATAAACTTTCTTCAAAATAATACTATATCATATAGTTAGTATTTATTTGTACTTATATATTCTATTTTTATTTTTTAAGTTTCGTATATATATATAGAAAATTTGTAGAATACCTTCACGTGTCATCGCATCGTTTGTATATACATTTGATACTAATATAGATAAATATAAATTACAGTCCATAGCAAAAAACAATAAAATAAAAACTATATAGGATTTATTTATCTATATATACAACTATAATGTTAAAGTGTATATTAAACTTGAATATCCCTAATGTTATATTGTATATTGTAGTTGAAGAAAATAAAAAATTAAACCATTGGTATAAATTCACAAATATTTCATATCAAAATTGATATATAATTCAAAGACAAACAAAAAAAATCCGTTTTAACCATCACAATCTGACTATATGTACGATACTGTTGTTTTTTTTTTGTATTTCTCATAATATTAATATAAAAAAAAAATAAACCTCTTTTTTAATATATATATTTTATGCGTAATGCATACGTGCATTTATATATAATTTTCTTGTGAAAACAATAATGTAAAGATATCTGTATGTAATTTATAATTGAATATCAATAGTATTTTTCACTGACGTAATGATATTGTTTGTTTGTTTTACTGGATATATATATATATACAAGAAATATATGTATAAAATATATAGCCCGTCTGTTTCTATAAATTATCTTATATCCATACGTTCTACTACTGGATATATACAAGAAAATGACAGATGCCTTCTGTTTATATATATAAATAATCAATATTCAATATTCATCTTGTGTTTTTTTGTTTTTAATGTTATGTATTTGTAGTAAGAATTTCATGTAGGCTATATATACTGTTTACCTATATATGTATATATCTGAATTTATCGGTATAAGCACATCTTCAGGTGTAAATCCATGAATATCGCTATATATAAAACTATAGACGATTAAAGTATATATACCCATGTTGTTATACTGAATTCAATAATCGATCAAATTATTTAAAATAACATGATAAATATTTTAATATCGCTTATAATTTTGTTTTGAAAATTGTTTTTTTTTTGTTAATAAATTATTGTAACGATTAATCGCAGGTCGTTTACACACACACTGTACTAATGTAAGATTTAACATTCAAAATTTAAAATTTATTATATAGTACGAAACAACAAGAGTTAATATATGTAGAACATAAATATAATCGCATCAATATATCTATAAACTTTATGGAATCAAAAACTATAAGATTAAAAGAAGTGATTTTATAATGATGTATAGAAGCGATTTACAAAAAGAAAAAAATTTATATAATAGAATTAACATTAAAAATACATTGTGATGGAATGTCATTTACGATTTATTTTCATCATTCATTATAAAAAAAAAATTGTATATATTATTGTTTTAAACAATATAATTATGTTTTCGCATATAGCACAAAAGAAATCATAATGAATTTAGATCATTTATGAAGAATCGACGGTCATGCATTTATTTCAGAAATTTCAGTTCAGACTTTGACAAAGGAAAAAATTCTAAAATATGTATAATAATAAAAAAAGAATACAATATATAGATCTTAAAAGTATACATATATATAGAGTATTGTGTAATTAGCAATTTTATTATATATGATTAAATTAAAATACAGGTTATAAATGTAAATGGATTCTGTATCTATACGTATATATCATTAAAACTGTATGATAGAACTCAAACAAATAAATTTTTAGTTAAGTTTTTGACAAAATTTTATATGATATTATATCTGCAAAATTGCAAACAATCATTATAATTTGGGTGTCTTTTTTCGCGTGTGTGGGTGAAACGAATAAATGTACTTTAATGTTATATATAAATACATTTTCATATATTGTAAAATACCATAAAACATTTTTAATATAATTTGCAAAAACTAAAAACCTTCAATTTTTATTCTTTTATATATAAGTTTGTTTTCCATGTATAATACACGATATTATTTTAATGTTAATTTAATTAATAATTTACACACAACTGATTGTGTGTTCTTTTGTTTTCCTTCATTTTTATTTACTATATTATAAAAGTTATGTCTATACAATATAATGTTGCTAATAATAATTTACATATTCTATAAATTGTATTGTATCAAGATGAACAAAAATAAACAAAACATTATTCAAACAACAATCGTGGTAATTACATTTCATTAAATTAACATTAACACTTATTATATCATCATATTCTATATTGCTACTTTACTGATCAAAAATTTTATATATATGTATAATGTAAATTTTATTTATTTTGCAAATTTTTACGTTCATATGGTCTAATATGATTTTAATTATATTTCATTTGTTATGGTTTTATTTGGATGGTTTTAAAAACTTAAAAATTATATATGCATACCCAAACGAAATCATCTATATATCATCATCAATATAGAATTAAATGTGTGTGTGTGTGTGCTTACCTGAAAATAATAAAAGAAAAAAAAAATTAATATAATAAATATAACAAATAAAAGTTTTTTTTTTAATTCTTATAGTAATAAAAGAATGTACATTTTTTATAATAATAATAACTATAATAAATCGATGAGATTAAAACAAACAAAACTGATTATAAAAACACCTTATGTGTTTAGAAAGAAATTGAAATTCAATAAATAAAAATAAAAGTTATAAAACTTAACCGCATTGGTAGAATAATATATAATATATATCGATATGCTGAATTCCATTAAAAATAAACCCACAATATTGTACAATGGCATTTTTATCTAATTTTAAATTAGTCTTCCTACTTAAATGTTACTTCTATTTTCTAAATGTATATCTATGCATTTATACAAAAATACAATAATATTATATTTTATTGTAAATTATAATAACAAGACATTTTTATATATATAAAAATAAATATATTTTATATTGTATATTTATGACGATATATGTTGCTACTGTGATTTTTATCACAATAAATATTATCATGTGTATGTATTATATAGACAGATTTTATTTTCAGAAGCTAAATATTTACTACAATAGTTATTTATTTTTTTTACAAGTATTTACAAGGCGTTCGACTATTTACTTATTATATAAGTTCTTAAATTTATTGCTAATTATAATCTTTAAAAATATGTGAATTTCTTTGCTTTCGAAAAAAAGAAAAAACCAGGGACCTTGAATTTATATAACAATCAATGTTTGGTAAAATTGTATTTGATTAGTATCTCGTAAACTCTCGCATGTGTATGAATTTTTAAATATCAAATATGGAATTTTCAAATATGGAACAATTAACTCAATTATTCGTAACACCTTGTTTATATCTTTTTTGCTACATAAATGTACACCTATATTCTTATAAACTGTTAATGTACTATTATTTTAACGATATACTATATATATATATATATATATATATATTGTACAATAGATTTTATTTATCAAAAAAATAAAATCATGAAAATAGAAAAATAAATATACAATCATTAGTATATATAAATGTACCTTGTGCATTAGTGCTTATTATTTTTATGATTATTATAATATCTATCCACACCATATATATAAATTATTATACAATAAATATACAGATAAATGATCGTGTTTAAATCTTTAACATATACAATATTTAGAAGTTCAAAAAAATAAAAGTAAATATTAATATATATATATGGAAAAAAAAGTAAAACTTTAGAGTACCAAATCATATATTTATTTATATTGAATTTCTTGTTGTTTTTTTTATCTGCTATATGGTGGTGGTTATTCAGATATGAAATATTTGATTATAATTTGTTGTATACAGCATACAACATTACAACCATTTATATAGTTTTTCGAAAAGATTTATACTTTTTGTTAAAAAGATACTATAATATAATAATACTATTTTTTTTTACTTTTTATATAAATAATGATCTATGTGTTAAAGTGATTTTCATTTCTGAAATTTATTATGTAATGTTGAACAATAATAATAATATTGCTTTTTATTTAAAAATCGAAAAGAAATAATGTAATTTTCCTGATGGTACTTATTTGTTTATTACATTGTCAATTTTCTATATATAAAGATACGTATTTTATTATTCGTGATAAAATTATACGTATAAATGTATTGTTTTCGTATCGAAATAACGAAATAGATAACTTTAAAGATGGTTAAATTAAATAATAGATTTTATCAAGTAAAAGGTTCACGGTTTAGTTCAATTACCCATCAATCTTTGAATTTAACTTCCATAACCAAACAAAAATATATTGTTTAATCGTTATTGATCCGTATTATTCTTAACAAAATTTACACCTATATAATGAAAGTAATATACAATAATATATATAGGATGATGACTGAGATAGAAGTAACAACATTGTATATACATTTTTTTTTACATTATACAAATATAAATATTGTCAATGAGATCAATAATTCTTTATATATATTATAAATAAATATAATAATAAGGATAATGTAAATAAAGTCCAATTACACATAAAATACATTTCTTCTCATCATATATATATATGCAAATTTTATGTATTTATAAATGCAATTTATACAGGGTTGTTCTAAAAGCGACCAGACATATAGATTCTATGATAAATTTGATTTTATTCAATGTATTTCTTTTTTTGATTGGGACATTTAATTGCGACATATTACATCTAGGATATTACATAGAAAATACTATATTTTAAATAAAAATATTTTTTTGACAAATGGGCAATGATTGATAAATTAGGAAATTTAGCCTCTAAAATATTGTCTAATATAGAATTACATTTGTTTATCCGAAATTTAAAGGTCTAAAAATGTCATACAGTATTTTTATAATTGCCTGGTACCGTTTAAACCAGCCTGTATATAAACTATGAATAAATCTCATATTTCAATGTCTATATGTATATTTAAACATAAAAACATATCTATATATAAATCTATATAATTCATTCTTATTACAAGAAAACCATCAAGTGATGGAAGATGTCAAATGTTAAGTCAATTATTTCGTTATTATATTGTAAAAAAAATAATATGATTAATTCCTTTATAATAAAATAAAATACACAATAAGTATTTTTATATGATTAATTTAAAATAAATTTATCTATATATATATGCATTTTGTTTATATGCATTTGCATTGTCATCATTAAAATTGTCACCATCAATCTACAATTCATTATTTTAATTACCACAAAACTCTTACATCTACTTGAATTTGTACATATATATATATATATATATATAAATATTTATTTATAGACTTTTATATATACCTATAACTTGCATCAAAGAAGCTTGCATCAGACAAACTTGCATCAGAAAATATATGACTAATATATGACATAAAATAATAAAAATTCATATTTTATTTATACATTTGTTTCTATAATGTATACTATACTATATATAGTATAGCTTTTCAATAATATAGTGTTTTTTTTTCTCTATATATATACAATTCCATTTAAAACTGAATCACACACAAAAAGAACCAAATGGAAATAAAGAAGTTATATATATATTATATCTTTTCAATATCTTCTTATTATGATTGTTATTAATATTATATTATTATTAAATATTTCATCTTGGAATTTGTTTATTCGTTCGTCTTCCATTATCTGTTTTGTTTTACGCATATCCATACAGATGTTAAAATTCACAATGTTGTAAATAAATACTATATTTTATAAATAATATCAGTTAATGTATAAAATAATATTTTTTTTTATATATACGCGTACATTCTGTCTTCTTCAGTACCTTCAGTTCATATACATGTATTTCGTATTTGTATATATTTATATATTATTGTCGTTGTTTTTTTTATAATTAACTTTAAAGTAATTTTTTTTTTTTTATATACCGCTCATCTTCCATAAATATCGATTTATTATATATGTATATATTGTGGTTGTTTGACAAGTGCTTCGGTTTTGATTTCTTTACACAAACAAATTCAAAAATATTTATATATTTATGTTATTTTTCATATCGTTTTCTAATCTATATTTGCAGAAAATCGTATAAGAATATAAATACAATTCTTAGGGGCAAACTGCTATATAAATAACACAAATCCAAATACATATCTGTACAAGCCATTTTCTATTTTTAAAATTAACATTTCTTGAATAAATATATAACATATATATATATACGAAACAAAGATAAGTATAAATTTAAAAAATTTGATGTGTATATATAAATGTATATATAGGTGTTAATATAAAAAAAAAATTATATATTACTTCAAAATGATGTATAAATAAATATATATACTTATATGTATATATAGAGTAATGAATAACAGTATATTTTAAAGGTATATGCAGGTGAATTTCATATATATGATATATAAAATCTCTGTATCATTTATTTGTTTTGAATATTATTTTACGTATACGTATGTACAGTGTACATTTATGTATAATGATACAAATAAATATATAATTTTACAATCACAATTCACCATCGCATTTATAAAATATATAATAATGTATATATTTTGAAATTATTGTAATACATTTTGAATGAAATACAAACATATAAATATATTGTAACATATATGAATTGTTTTTATATGCCTCTTTATTTAATAATTTAATTATATAGTAAAATAAAGTGTTAATATATTCGCATTTGAAGATATCCGCACTCATACAATCAGTTATTCTCGTGTACTGCAGTTTTTCCCAATGTAATTTCTTTTCAATTATATGTATATTTATATATATATATATATATTCACCTGTAAGCTATATACAATATCACATTCCGCACATAACATTATAATTTTGTTTAGTATCAAAATATACACGCATAAAATTCATTTTTCATATATATTTGTATATAATTATGATAAATTTTCATATATAATAATATAGAAATGTACATGCTCGCCTATTATATATGCATATATTATAATTTGAATAAACATATATCCGAATAATTTACATAAATATGATTGAAATAAATAGAGAATTCTATATTTCCTATAATAAAAATTACAACATATATAATTATTAAAATACAATTTAAATTGATAAACATATCATTGTTAATATTTTTTGTTTCAAAATTATACAAGTACAGTTGAACGATATACTGCGTGAAAATATATAACTATTTTTGTCGTATTAAAGGAAAAAATTACACGTTGATTCATCCAATTTATACTTTAACCGCGTGACAGACAAGGGATGGATGGAATGATACATACATCATTTTTCTATATTTATTCATTTTGAAAGCATTCTTTCTTTGCGAAATCTTCCATGATAAAGAAAAAAGTTTTAATCTAATTTTATTACTATTCCATATTAAAAATAAAATTTTAACCAATATATGTGAATGCGAATGTCCCTATATAAAACATATTCGTTCATCAGATAAAACCTATATAAGAATGTATATCATAATAACCTGGTTTTTGTTAATTTCCTTTAAACCGCATTAAACCGCACGAAATATACGAAGTTAAGTTCAATTCAACTAAAGTATAAATTATATACTTATATTACAAACAAACAAAAAATTGTATTAATTGAATAAAAAAAAAAAATATTTGCACGCACATTGAAAAC
The DNA here is from genome assembly GCA_958336335.1 of Dilophus febrilis. Lineage (NCBI taxonomy): Eukaryota > Metazoa > Arthropoda > Insecta > Diptera > Bibionidae > Dilophus > Dilophus febrilis. Next base: position 46,952,840 of record OY284468.1, read on the forward strand.
GACTATATACTTACTGATCAAAATCAATTAAATTTTACCGAAACAAAAACTTTAATTAATGAAAATAAATACCTTTCTTTATAACATAAGTAAGTAAATATAAGTTCTTTATATCTGCGATCAAGTAAAAGTAACCCGTTAAAATATCCATTTCGATAAAACAATATGACAAAAATAAAAGAAATTTATTATACATTAAAAAATTAAACAGAGGGTGACATCATTTTTTATATATGTCAATTACATTTTTACGGGAAGTTTTCACAAATGAATGAGACAGCACATCGATGATTTTGTAAATGCAATCAAATCACCCAAAAAATAATTCTTTTGTGAATCTTATTATTTCTTTAACAATTATTCTTATATATAACGATATATATATATTTATATATTCACAAAAATAAAAACATATATCAACACCACCACGAGATAACCTCAATATATGCGTTATAAATACTTCAAAATATAATATGTATTTCATGCATTTTTTAAACAAATTTTATAAATATATAAATAAAAGAATATGGTTTTTTTGTGGTTCCATATGTATTAACAAATTTAAAAAAAAAATGTACAACACATGAATTCACAAAAAAAAATTGTTTTTTTTTTTTAAAATAATGTGAGATATAGAAGAAAAGAAAAAATATATCTATATATATACAGAGAAAGAATGAAATAATTCTGAAATTTTAATTTTTTTGTTTTTTTACGAAAAAAAAAACACAACATAAGAATAAAAATTACATTTTCTTAACCGGTTTCCTTTCATTTCGTCAAAATGAAAAAAATTATGAAAGAATGAAGAAAATACCGTTTTATTGAATGCATTATATATTATTTCGATCTTATTGTAATCGCATCAGTGAATGGCTTATATATAGATACATTCTATGGACCATCACCTATATGCCATTGAAAATTTTATATGTATATCTTATTCTTAAACATATATCTATACAATATGTGATAGTTATTATAAATATATATAAGTATATAACTTTTTATGTATATATGGATTCTTAAAATTTGAATGCACTTGCACTTAATTCATATATTAACATGTTAATGCGCTCATTAATTATAAATTTATAAAAAATAAAAATTTGTTTATTCGTGTACTTTAAAAGACATTTAAAATTTATGAAGTGACATTTTAATTTTAATTTAATGTCTATATATATTATTAATTGTATTTTTTATTTATCTTTTTCTACATTTTATCTGATCCGATAATCTGTATGAATATTTAGTTATACATAGAGGAGTTTATAGATTTTTCTTTCATTTGAATTTTTTTTCTTTCAATTTAAGTTTATTTTGGTAAATGAATTAAGTTAAATTGATTATCATATTAAGGAATAACAAGGGAACATATAATTTAAACATTTCAATTCGATTAACTAAAGTGTCAATCTATAAATCCATTCAACACTCACCCATCTATCTTTTTTCTTTTTTTTTTGTATTTTAATTCTTTGGATCATTCTAATCTGATTTGTTCTATTCATAATAATTTTGTATTGTGTTAAAAATCGTGTTGCATCAATAAAATTATTATAATAAATACACTTTTATGAAAAAAAATGGACTATATTAACGCTCATTAAATGATCAAAAAAGAAAAATATAATTAAATAATCAACATAAAATATACAGATTTTTAATTGTTTATGACATATTTATTTAGTTTTCAATTTAATTGAATATTTTAACTGATTACCGATATTACTTTAGTACGAAAAAAATTTTATTTTATTTATGCCAGTCACATACTACTCGTTATAATTTAATAAAGAAATTTTTGTTATATGAGAAATGCTGCATTACATTTTTTACAGCATATGATCGCATGTATTATATAGAATTTTGATTAATAAATCGATATACATTGAAAAGAATTTTTTTTTATATTATTACTTATTTGACATACTTCCACAAATTGATTTGTGTGTGTATGTGCGTGTGTGGTTGATTATTTATATGTTTTTTTTTGACTTTTTATTTATTATTTTAATTATAACATAAATTTATTTATTATAAATCATTATATTCTTTTTTTCCTTTTATTTATTTTCAGGTGAGTACTTTCATTTAATTATATATTATATATATATAATTATATAACACATCATTCAACGCATATGCATTTTTTAACATCCACGTAAGTTTCTCATATTTTTTTTTTTTAGTTATATTTAAACAAAAATTAAACGAAAAGATTTTAATTTCTTATTTATATGAGTGACATAATATACCTGTGGTGTATAAAAGTTTGTTTATTGAAAAAAATGTTGGTATGAGTCAGATGAAAATATGTAAATCGTAAAAAAATTTTATATAATTTATTTGGCAAATATCAATTATTATTTAGCAAATATATAAAAGATTTTAGAATAATAAATTTTTATTTCCCAATTTTGGTAAATTCTTTTTATATATTTAATTAGATGCCTACAAATAAAATTATTTATTAAATATGTGTATAAAAAAAAATAAAAATATTTTTCCGTAAACTTAACCATGTTAACTTAAATAAATATTTAATATATACACTGACAATACGTGAATGAATGTAGGTCGTCACCAAATTTGACGACTATAAAATAATATTTCCTCTTTACATTAGTATATGAATTCAGAATTTTTGGTGTGCTGTTAAACAAATAATCGCATATATAAATACAAAAAGAAAAAATTATTTAATTTTGTCTATTGATTTTTTTTTATTTTCGTAATTTTAATTTTTATTATATAATTTTGTGAAATTATATAGTTATTTATGTGCCAATTTAATTAAATGTTTTTAGTTTTTTTTTTTTTTAATTTGGGAAAAACAAATATAATTTTTTTCACTTAACCGTTATTCATTCTAGATAAAAAAAATCATAAATAAACATTTTCTGTATATATAAGCGAGAGTATATTTGCCAAAAAATTATCTAATATAGCACAAGTGAATATGTTTAAAATAAACAATCATATAGTAAAAAACAATATAAAAATACTACATTATTCAATTAATTTCAATTAGATAATTGATTTAATTTGTATGTTTTTACCTATGCTTTTTGCGATCAATTTATGTGGTAAAATTATTTATTTTTTTTTTGTATTGCTGATATTTTTGATCATTTGCTTCGTTTGCTTTTTTTTTATTATATACAATTTTTTTATGTGAGAAATTTTTAAAATAATAGCAATCATTTATCTTAATAATATATAATTGAATGAGAATGATGTAAAACAATTTGATGTGATCGCGGTTTAATCAATCAATATATAGATTTTTGATTTTAATAGTTTAATTTTCGGTTCATTTTAAATGAATTAACGTTAATGCAAAATTAATGCATATAAATATAGAAATTTTCAATAATTTATTTTTTTATATAAAATGTGTCGTGATGCCATAACAATTATTATTATATCGTGACCAGAAATCGATTAAGTTTAATTGATTAATTCGATTTCATACTTGTTTTTTTGCTTTTTATTTCTGGATTTATTAATGCAATCGGCAAAAAAAAAACATTCATTTAATATATAAGATGTACTTTAAAATTTTTAACGGTTTATTAAATATTTATTTATATACAATGAAAAAATAATCAGATTTATATTAAATGATTTCGCAATTTAACTCAGAATTTATAATAATTTAACAATGGGCGTAGCAATCTGATCTTATATGGTATATCCTTTCCATCATTAAACTGAATTTAACCACTTAAAATTATATACACACAAGCAGGGGGTTGATTTATAATTGGGCTAAAATCGCATTTCTATATTGTTTTATTATTAAATCTTTAATAAATTTAATATACATTTTCGTTGAATTATTTTATGATACACATTAATAATAAAATTTGAATTACTATATCATTAAAAATAATAATATTTAAGTATAATCATATGCTTGACCTATCTCAAATAATATATGTATATACCAAACAAAAAATAAAATAAATAGATATTTCTGGTTTATTTGTTCTTATTTTCATATTTGTTATCTGCGCGTCTTTGAAAAGAAATGATCATTTAAACAGGTAAGTATAATTTAACAGGTTTTTTTCTTCTTCTTAAATCGTACCACCGCATTGAATCAGTACAAAAATATATATATAAATATAATAATAATGTTAATCTCATTGGTATATATTTCTCGTTAATATGTATATATTTTTTTTTAAATAAAAAAAATGTATTATTTTAATAAAGTGTGCGCCTATCTCATATGTATATAAATTACCACTATTTACATCAACATTTAAAAGATTCACTCTAATCTAACGTACAGTACAATAATAATTCTTAACATAATATTAATATTATTAAAAAAAAAATTTTATATAAATTAAAATGATGGTAATTAATCTTCTTAATGATATTTTATAAATATATAATATATACTACCGATATTTGTTAAATTATTATTTGTGAAATAATTTGATTTATCTTATTACATCAGTTTGTTGTTCTTCAATTTATTAATTTGTAAATAAATATGAATGTCCATAATAAAAAATAAGGAGTGTTTCATTACATTAAATCTAATAATATATATATATGAATAACAAATGCATTAATATTAAAAGTAAAATACATTATTCAATATACTATATATAACGACATATTATTAAAACAAATCAAATATTTATTAACAAAATTGATGATATCTTTTGAAATAACCAAAAAATTAAAAGAAAATAAAAAAAAACCAATCCACCGAACTAATACTGGTCGACAAATTAATATATACATTCCAATTAGGTATATATGTATGTATATATAGACATATGCATTAATAATAAATATATTTATATTTTTATATGGACGTTGTTCATCATTTTTTAGAGTATATATTTACAAAATATTTTTTTTTTTAAATACAATATTCTTTTTACTTATATAATTTCTGTATGGTATTTTATTTTATATATAGTAGAGATAAGTGCATCGAAAAATAGATATATACATCGACGACAAACAACAATAAGTATATAATAATATGAAATTATAAGGAAAAAATATGAATTTATATAGAACGTCAATACACAATTCACTTTTTTTTTTTATAAATGAATGTGGATATCGCTATGTATACATAACAAAATTCTTTAATAAATAACAAATCGTATATATAACGAATATGATTGAAAAACAAATATTAACCAGACTAACGATATTTACAAAAAATATGTATATCTGTCCAATTGTATAATACAGTTTTTTTTTATAAATATATATATTTGGTTTTCCTAACATTTACGATGACCATCCGTGGTAGTTTTAACAAAATATAGTTTAGTTATTTTCAAGAAATCCATAAAACAAGGATTTTGATTTTTGTTTTTGGTATTTTTTTAATAGAATTTTTTAATTTCTTATCCAAATTCAATGATTTTAAACAAATTCAAAACGAAATCGCTCACAAATGACAATTAACTATTTCTGTTATCTGAAATCTAAAAAAATGTTTGTCAAATGATAAGGTTATTACTAAATTATATATAATATGAGTACTATCGTACTATAGAGCAAAATAAAACAAAAAAAAAAAAACAAAGTACAGGTTCTTTGAACTTTTGTTTTTTACCGAAAACCAAATTCGGTCGAAAGGTTAAATATATATTTAAAATTTTCATTTCAAAATTATTGAATTCATCATGTTTTTATTTATAGTTGATTTTAGTCCTTTGACCATAATTTAAATTACTATTTTCGCAGGATGTTTTTGGCTTTCCATTTGAAATTTATTAAAATGCAAAAAATGAAAAAATTTAAGTTTTCCTATATTGATATTAAATTTATAATTTCATTTTTATTTTATACAAGATGAAAATTATATTAAATATATAATTTATCAAAATATATACAAGAGTAGGTATTAATATAATTAATTTCAATATACTTTTATTTAAAAAAAACATTTATTTACATATATTATAATCGTACCGTAACCATTTATAATTCGAATATATAAGAATAATTTTGTGTATATATAATCAATTGATTTTCCATATACAAGTTTACATATAGCTAATATTATATTTTTTTCCATTCATATTTGACTTTAGGCGTCTATATTCATTTAATTTCTATAAGTTTGCATAACACATACAAAATATATATAAATAATGAAAAATATATATTAACGGTATACGCGCATTCATTAAACATGTATATTCATTTACGAATTAATAATTTTTCGGTATGCACAATGTGACGTCTTCCTCAATATATTTAATCCATCAATAAATATTGTTCATTAATGAACTTTAAGTACTATATTTATTTTAATATCAATATTCAAATATTAAAAAATATATTTATATACTGCGCGTATAAACAAAACAAAAAATCATTATTCAATCTTTGAATTAATATATAAATGCATGCATTAATCAATATTTTTTATTTGGATATCTGAAAGAAAAAAACTTCTAATTCTATAATAGTTAAATGAAAAAAAAAATCTTATTCTTTGTTGGTTGATGTTTATCAATTTATATTATTTATTATGTAAATTTAAATTCAAACTGTAGGCATTACATAATTTTTAAACTTATAATTATATTTAAAAATAGTAGTATTATATTATAAACACAGGAAAAAAAAATTTAATATTTCATAAATATATATAATGCAATGAAATTTAGTTGCACTTCATTAATTGCAGAAAATACATGTTTTTTTATATGTAAAATACATTTAAAGATTACATTTTATAAATTGCATGAATCCGAAAAAACAAAAAAATATTAGATTTTAATATTGTATAATAATAATTATTTGTTTATTTATTATACAAAACAAAGATTGTTGTTGTCGGGCAATAATAAGTATTTATATATGTACATCATCACACACACAGCAGGAAATTGACTATTTTTACATTTGTTCGGGTCATTTATTCTAATAATAATATTTGATAATTTGTATTCATACATTAAATAATAATAATAAAACACAAAATATATACTAATTTCAATAATACAAATTTTCTTTCATTTCATCCATACTAAAAGTTAATTATAATGATTTTTAAATTATATAATAAAAGAATTAAAAAAAAATAAATACCGCACATGATAATTAATTTTTGTTTTTGATATCTATATGTATTTATTATCTAACTATATTTGGATTTACTCGTATTAAATTAAATTATGAATAAAATATGGATTATATTATCAGGCAGATCTTAAAGAGATCTTTTTTTTTCATCTAGGATTATATATTGACTGTTTTATATACCATATATTTATCCCAATTTCCCAAATAGTTATTAGATTTTTTCACATAATTTTGAAGAATTAAACGATTTGATATGTTAATATTTTTATTAAATATAATTAGTTTTATGCGAATGCAATTGCAATAAAATTGTCAATAAAAAGAATAAGATGAAAAATCATTAATTTTATATTTAAACTATACAAAAAACAAAAAAATAATAAAAAAATTTAATTAAAATTAACATGTGATTAATAAATAATATTTAAGAAAATAAAAACACACCTTTAAATATATATATAAAGGTACTATTTTATAAAAATGATGTCTAATCGCTTACATTATTAATATATTTCTATATACCTATCTATATTCTGAAGTCAATAGAGCACTGCACACACATAATAAATCATTTCTAAAATATAATCATCTTTTCTGCGTGTGTAAATCATTGTATAAATAATGTTGATTATAGTCTATACATCATCTCTTTATCTTTATATATATATATATAGTATTTAACATATAGTATATATGAATGATTACAACAATGTATATATAATGATATTGTATTCTTACATTATTATAATGTAAATGAAATATATTAATGAAAACATCACAAAAGGTATTTAACACAAAAATACCATTTATATTTATTTTACCATATATAGCAGCAATATATGAACAAGTGTTATTATATTATATAAATAAATAAAACAATGACATTTATACAATAATTAACTTTTATTTTTATTTCTCATATACAAAAGAAAAAAAAAATTATAAAAATTCTTATACAAAAAAATCTCAATCTTTTCCGCTGATAGATAATAAAATCAAATATATTTTTTGAGACATGTATATAATTTAAAAAAGATAAAATATTATATTTTCTTTATAAATAATTTCGTCGATCAGTCGTCGTCGTCGTCATCGTCAGTATATATTTAAAAATACATAAATATTGATGAAAGGTCATTTTTAAATATAATAATATTAAATTGAGAAATTTATTTTAAATAATTTATTGTATGTGTACATCAATGAACAATTTCTATATACCTAAATATATGAATGCCTGTTATCTATGTATCATAATAAATGTTTGACGGTCAAAAGTTGATTTGTTAATTATATAATGTGTTAATGAAAGGTTTAAATATAAAAAAAAAACCATTTTTTTTTTGCAGATAATTGACATTGCGCGAATTCATCGAGATTTTATCTTATATATATAGTTTTTAATTCTTATATATACTCTATGTACAATTTTAATTTTGATTATATCTCATTTCAAACATGTACGTATATTGTATGCGGTATTGTATACCTATATCTATCTATATATTTTATAAAAAACAATCTGTGTAATGTTTTTTATTTTTTTTAATTTTATTATATGTACATATATACGGATTCTGTTTATAAATATATATATAGTAATGAGAATAATAGACTTACCTTTGTATAATGAATGATTCGTTTCTTATATAGATATATATAGATATATATGAATGAAATTGATAAATATATAACGAGTGATGTGATCGTTTTGCTTGTGCTATCCCAGGAATAATTTTCTGTAAAAGAAACCAAGAAAAATATGAAAATTAAATTTGCTATCAATGATTTTGCAGAAATAAATAATTTAAAAATATTTAGATATATATATATTGATTTACTATATATATATATATATAAAGTATGAATAGGTGGTAGCACTCAACAGGTATATTACATATAGATTTTTACATATATATATATGGTGTATGTGTGAAATTAATCGTTCATATGTGAAATTAATGAGTTTTTAATTAAGAAATTAGCGAAAATTTATTATAATTTTTTTAAGTTAACACCTTTATATTATACATTTATTAATTTCGCACCAAAATGAGTGTGCGTTCATTTTAATTTTCATTTTGTTGTGTTGATCTTGCTTGTAATCTCGATATAATTAATATTACTCTTGATTTATTTATGTTTTGTTTTGTTTTTTTTTTTTTTTTTTTTTTTTTGGTAATAATATTTTGTCTACATGTAAAATGTATTAGCATACATTAACTGGACATAGCGGAAAAGTAATGGCTGCTAAATTTTTAGGTGAACCAATAAAGGTTGTGACGGGTAGTCATGATCGTACACTAAAAGTATGGGATTTACGTAGTAAGGCATGCATAGAAACAAAATTTGCCGGATCTAGTTGTAATGATTTAGTGACAACGGATGGTTCTGGTTCAACGATAATTAGCGGTCATTTTGATAAGAAAATTCGTTTTTGGGATACACGAACCGATTCGGCCGCTAACGATGTTGTACTACAAGGGAAAATAACATCTTTAGATTTATCACGTGATTGTAAATATTTATTGAGTTGTGTACGAGATGACACAATAAAATTATTAGATTTACGCATGAATCAAATAGTGAAATCTTTTAGGTATTTATATTTGGATTTTTTTATCAAATTTTGTTTTTGTTTTTGTCCATCAACTATAACTGATGAATTTCTTTTGTTTATTATACAAACTATAATGAGTATAAAATAAATTTAATACTTATTATTATTATTATTTTTATATAATATTTTATATATTATATGCAGTCATGATAACTTTAAAGTCAGTTGTGATTGGTGTCGTGTTGCATTTAGTCCAGATATTAGTCGAGTAGCAGCTGGATCAGCTGATGGTTCTGTATACATATGGAATATAGATGGACGTCATGAAATTACATTAAAAGAACATTCGTGAGTACAAATATATATAAGAAAAATTAATATTAAATACACATATAATAGTATATGTATGTGAATAAATGTTTAAAAATATAGCATATAGAATAGAGATTTTATCGCATGATTTTGTGTAATAGCAAATACTTCTTTATTTTATAATAATTTTTAAAGAAGTTCTTTTGCTTTTTTTTATACTTTTAACATACCATTTTTTTTATTCTTTTCTTAATAATCGTTATAAGTTTTTGGTTTTGAAACACATCAATCAAATGGTAATATTTAGTTTTTGTGGTTTATTTTCGGTATTATTTTAACATTTTGCAATCTATAATTAAATTTTTAATGATTTAATGAATAATTTCCTTAAATTCAAAATTAAAATCCAAAAATAAAATCAAACAAATTAAAATATTCTTTAATTTTATTATGCCCTTTATCGTACAAAATTTAAAATTTATATGTTATTATGTTTACACAATTTTTGCATTAATTTCTATATATGCACAAAATGCACGCTAAAATTATAATTAACTATTTATGTAAATTTATTCTATATATACATATATATACGATTAATGCTTTTTACATACACCATGCACACACAAAAGTAGTTTGTATATATAGAGAAGAATTCGTTTTTTCTGACCCCGAGGAATGGGGGATTTTTTATTCGCAGTCATGCAGTTACAGCTGTCAGTTGGCATCCATTTAGCTCTGTATTGGCATCAGTGGATCGAGGGAAACAATGTACAATTTGGACAAATACATAATAATCACGAATATCCAGATATAATAATACTCGCAAATCTATTAATTATTCTTCCAAAATGAAACAAGCAATTTTTATTTTATATATACTAGTCTATATATATAATAATATATAATCCATCTGTAATAAATATTATATAGCTCTCATCAAATTGCGGCCAGCCAGATTTCAAATGATATAATTGTTTAATTAAAAGAAAATAATAAAATAAGATAAAAAAATAAAGCAAACTAAAAACAGTTCAGTTTGCTTTATTATTCTTCTATATATTTTGAATATTAGATAAATAATTAAATGTAATATATAATACAAATCCAACATTAAGACTATATAAATAAATATATGATATAAAATCAAATTAAAAATGGGTATTGATAAAAAAATATAATATAAAATATATATATATATATTATGTATAATGTCGCTAATTTTTATTGTTTATTTGTGAGTATAATAATTATATATTTTTTACATGAACAAAAAATAAAAATAAATAATAAATATAGTTAGTGATTTTTAATATAATATATATATATAAATTTGATTAATACATTTTAAATTACACTTTTAGTAATAAAACACAATAATCGTCAGTATTTTCAGTACTGATGACAGGTGTGCAATAAAATTAATTTTAGATTTTGTGTGATTTTTTTTTTTTTTTTGGTTCAATGACATTTAAAATGAGTTCAATGATGTTTTTTTATGGTTATTTTTAATTATTTCATTTTACAAAATTTATTTTTTTGTAAAATTGTAAATATACAAAATTTAAATACATTTATATATAATTATTAGATTTTTTATTTGGTTTTGTTGTACAAAATATATACAATAAATTTAATATATAAATTAAAAAATAAATGTTTTATAATATAAATGAAATTTTTTTCGAGTCCATAATTTTATATATAAATTTGTATATAATAAAAAAAAAATTACTTATTATATAACTTCCTCTTTATAATACTATATATAATATATACATTTTATTATGAAAATAAATAAATAAATGAATTATTTTTTAATAAAAAAAATAAAAAAATTTTGTTTTTAATAGGAAACTGTAGGGTTTTCTTGTCTTGATAGAAGTTATATGAGGAAATCTTTAAAATTGTCTATATAACTCTCTCCATCATCAGAATGGCTTTGCCAAACTCAATTTTTATTTACTGTTTATATTATAGATTTTTTCAATCTTACCCAGAAATCCATTATGGGTAAATCTTCATGAAGAAAATGTACCGAAGAAGTATATAGAAATATTTAAAAAGAGATACCAATATTTGAGTTTCAGGTAATAATAATACCATATTAATACAATTTTTAAATCATTTGCTATATTGATTCATCAATCATTCATTCGCATTAAATGATAAACTCTATATAAATCTATATAAAATATCGTTAAATAGACATTATGTCTCATATAAATTCTCTTGAAAAAAATATAATATTATTTATATACATTTTTTTCAACTGTTTATTTCATTCCATTCCATATATACATATTTTCATTCAATCAATTAACTATCATATTTCTATATGTCTATATAGTTAAATATAATAAAATTACTATATATATATATATATGTTGCATATATATGCAATAACTTCGAGCTTCGATATGTCTCACAGATTTATAATTATGATTTAATATATATTATAAAATAAAAAATACCGCGTGTATTATTTTATAATATAATATACTAATTAAGTATTTCTGCGAATAATATAACAATTAATTGAAGCATATATAGAGAGAAAGAAAATCTAAATGTATTATATTGAAAATAATTATATTTTTATGAATTATATATAGAATTATATTCTCCAGTACGGTACCGGTTAATGCACAATATTTATGATTTAATATATATATATATATATAGAATAAAATGTTATATAATATAATATATAATCCATATATATATGATTATTCTTTGCCCAATTATAGTATTTATTGCAATTAATAAAATCTATATTATTATACTTTATATTATCATTTTATTTACCTTTTTCATATACCTGTATATGATGAAATTTATTTATATATATATAACTGTTTTTTATATCTATATCATGCACATAAACTTATATACATTACAATTACTTTTATTTTATATATTATTATTAATAATAATAATAATAATAATAATAACAAATAATAATATAACAATTTAATAGTAATATTTTGTAAAGCAAACCAATCATAAATTTATATTATAATTTTCTTTCACAAAAGTATTCAAACCAATTTTTACAGCAGAAAACAAAAAATTATATCCATAGTACTATCTGTAGATTCGTGTATATATTGATTTAAGTAAAAAAAAAAATAAAATAAATAAATTGTGTAATCCGATTTTTATTCTGAATTTTAAATCGACTAACGACTATAATATAAATATATATGATTATCTTCTATATGTATATAAAATATAAATTTGGTTTCGATCATCTCAGCGAAATAATTATATTATATATATAATTTATTTTTCTCGTCTTTATCAATTCAACAATATAGACAATTTTCTGGATGCTATTTTAATTTTTTCTTATATATTAACAATGATTAAACTTCTGTAACATCCTACGTATAAAATTGTTGCTGCTGCAATTCATATATTAACATTGATTTTCATATATAATATACATACAATGTGTATATTGCAATTTTTATAATATATATATATTAATAATTTTATACGTATATCAAATGAATATACATAACATACGTATATATTGGATTTAAGTAATAATAACTTAAAACATGCTATTTTAATTATATACATATATATAGATATAGTTATATAAACAAATAAATTCATATCTATATAGATAGATATATCTGTATGTGTGTGTATTATAATAAAAATAAATATATATTTATGCAATTATGTGCATTCGGTTATATACAATTATAATTCTATATCTGTATATACATATCATGTATAATTCAATCAAAATCTGATCAATTTAAATTTTATAAACATATATATTCGTATATGCAATGAATAAATAAAATATATATATTTTCTCGTATAATTTTTTATGATTTGTATATACAGAATAGTGCATATTTTATATTATTTATACATCATCATATAATAATTTATTATTCTATCTTGTTGCGATACTTAAAATAAATATAACGGCAAAAATATTTCATAATACACTAACGTTTGTTTGCGCGCTTATATATACCTAATCTAACGCAGAGGTAAATGTGCATTAATTCTTTTATATTAAAACTAAATTATGTGTGAGTAAAATAAAATTATTCTTCTATATTTAAATATAATATAAAGTTTTAACTCGATAATTTGAATTAGATAAACACATCAAACAACAGCAACAAAAATAGGTTTAAAATATTATTTAGATTTTCGATTTTACATAAACATTCAAAATTTAAAGATAAATTTAAAGTCTATATAAAATTTTCTGGGAATAGGAAATGATATTTTACAATATATTTATTTTGATAATCCAACAGTATTATCTATATCTATATAGAAATAATGAAAATTAAGTATACAAAATAAAGTTGATAGATAATGTAAAATTATTTTGAACAATGTAAAATTTAACGTGATAAAAGAAGGTGTGAATATTATTTGATAACTATAAAATCTACTCTAGCTGTTATAACTATATATATATATATATTGAATTATGTATTCAATCATCATCAAAAAAAATATATAAATATATATCATTTACTTTAAATATATAAAAAAAAACAAATAGACATGCAATTCTTTTTTTTTATATTTGTATCAATATCAATTGATAAACAACAGGGGTCTTGTCAGGGCCTCTAGGTCTAATATACATTACTTTTATTGTTTTAATAAAAAATTTCTTTGATCTACATAAATCTTTACAACTCTATATATAGGTATTGCGATAATCTATATATACATTTCTAACCAAATAACAACGCAATTTATACTTTTTAATTGTTCAGATTATCGAGTGAATTCTGTATATAAAAAAAAAACAAACATATGTATGTAAATTAAATTCAATGCAGTATTTATATTAGTTTTTTTTGTATATAATAAAATGCAACACAACGTGCACCAAAATAAAAACAGAATTAAATAGAACTTTATACATTATATATAATTTATAATATATAATTTTTTTATTTTTGTGTAATGTATAACAAATGATAATTATCAGAGTTGTCCATCAAATTCTCAGGTTTTTCCTCTATGCGATATATGTATATTATTATATATCTGTCGTGCATTTATTCTTGTGTGTTATATACATAAATGTGTTATACATATCACATTCATTATACTATATAAATTTATGAAAATAAGAAGAAGAAAAACGATGTATGTAAAAAAAAAAGTTCTGACAAAAAAAAGGTATAGAAATTATTACATATATTATATAAAATATATTATTTTTTGTTTGTTTTTTTCTTTAAGTTGTTTCCCGCATTTTATATATAAACTGAATTCTGAATTGAATAAAAATGAACTTCTTTTTTATTATTATTAATGTAAAATAAATAAAATTACATTCTGTTTTTCTGTATACATATGTTTTATCATCACATAAAAAAGATATAGATTCAGTGTGATATTATTTTTTTTTATCGTTTTTTAATAGTTTTTGTGCATAAAATATATATATAATATTATGGTACATATGCATAAATGTGTTTTTATACTATCATGTATTTATAATATTTTAATGTAATTCTGATTCTTATATGAATTTATACTTTTTTGCCTTCAAAAATATTACTGTTTATTATGTATTCTTTTACTATATATACATCGCACAGTGGGAATTTTACTGATAAACTATTTGATCTATTTAACTTTTTATATATATATAGAAAGAAAGTGTATTTTTTTGTATCTGCGATGAGAATTATTATATAAAATCAATAATATTCATTTATTTATATATGTTTTTGTGTTTGTTTTCTTTTTGATTGAGGTGGGAAGAATATATACATTTTTGAATAAAAGTTAAATTCACAACCTATTTATTGTCCTATATTTAATTTTCGACTTTTATTTAAACTGTATTTATTTTTCATTCTAATATAGTCTGTGTTTTTTAATAAAATTTAAACAATTTTCTTTAATATTTTCACAATAAACTTTTACCACCTAAATCACCCAATAGCATTCATATAGTATAAATATAACAATCAATTAAAGATATAAATAATAAACAGTTATCTCTATAAAAAGTATCATTTAAATTAATTTATTTTTATTTCCTAAAATCTAATACTACATTATAAATATATTATTTAAATATATCATTTGTTTTAAAATCATTATATAGTTGTTTTTTTTTTTTAATGTTAACCGCAAAAAGTCCAAAAAAAATGAATACCACAAAAAAAAAAAGAAAACAAATCGTAAAAATGTGTATTGTGGGTATGTTATGGTTATTAATCATGTAACATTATAAATATTTAAACAAATTAAATGACAGGATATATTAATGGTAATTTTAATTCGAATTTATGTATACTTGAATATATATATATATATATTACATTAAGAAATGATGATGAACGAACAGTAACCAAAACCATTTGTTCTATATCTTTAAAATATATCTAAATTTTTTTTTCTTTTGAGTGTTTTCAAACTCTCAAACTTTTTTTTTTTTTGGTTTTGTGTCAGTACTTTAAAAACCCCACAATATTCAAGTTGATATAATTGATGTTTATAAATTATATAATAATACTTTTTTTTTACTATATTTATTATTTCAATCTATTCATTTTCTGATTTGTGTATGATGAATGCGATAATTAATTATTCTATTAATATATATTAGTCTTTTTTATTATATTATATTTGGCATCGCATATATGAAAGATTTTCGCGTAACATAGAAATTCTTTTTTCTTTTTTTTTTTTATTTTTCAAAGATTAATTGATCTTTAAACAAAACAAAAAAAAAACTATATACAAAAATACATTAAATAATAAACAATGTTGTTATACAAATTTGAGATAATTTATTATAAATATAGAATTATTAATATGTATGTATATAGGAAAATAAAACTCATGTTAAATTAATTTTATAATTTGTTTTATTAATATATGGCATAACGATTATGGTTAATTATGGAAAGAAAAATTTACTTAAATTATATATAGACAAAAGTAATTATATTATTTTTAACATATCTTCTTTTTTTTTGTTTAATTATGTTTATGCATATATAGAGAATTTTATTATTTATATAAGTTGCTACTGATGCTGATGTTGAAAATAGTTATTATTTTTAAATCTATATAATTCTTTTATTATAAGTGTATGTATGTATATATGTATAACAATATTTTCAGGAAAAAAAAAGAACTTTGTTTGTTTTTATGTCTACATTATTATATTATAATTATAATATATTAAATTTCATAATTATGAGATATTAAAAACTCGATTTTTCCAAACTACATTTTTACCCATTTAAATAAAATAAAAGTATCATCGTCACTCGCAATGTATACATATATAATACACATTATCCTATTTATAACTAAAAAAAGAAACAAGTAATTTATATACGCTTAGGTTAACATAAAAAAGTAAAAATTGTCACAAATAAAAGATAAAAAAATAAAATTATTTGTTTAACCAGCATTGAATATAATTATTATAATATACATTTTTAAATATGCGATCTACAATCTTTGCATGACAAAAGGAATAAAACAAAAAGTAAAAATGCGTAACAGACAAGAACAACTGGTTTAAATGTAACGCCGCCACCAACTTTTTAATTATTTTATTTTATTTTTTTTTTATTTAACAACACAGTATTCATCATAAAGTAATTTGTACCTATATCTATAATATTTATTTGACATATAACATTGTAAAAATATGTATTACTTTTATTTATAATATCAATGTTTGACCACAATTTAATGGTTTTAATTACCATAACGATGTCTAATGTAGTGAATATATATAAATAACTTGTAGTAATCAATATACATGTTTATACTTAATTCCCATCATATTTAAAAAAAAAAAAATGGTTTATGTATCACAACTTATGATTGATACTGTTTTTAAATGAAATAATAATTATAATATCAAGTATAGTGATTTAGGTTTTTATATATAGTCATAAATTGCATGTTCTTATGCTGCACGAATAGAATGTTTGTTTTTACACATTTAATGGGAACAATTGCAAAAAAATTCAAGCAGTGATGATTTTTCAATTTAAAATGACAAATTATAAAATGTTTTAAAAGATTTTAAACAACAAAATGAAAGTAACAATATCACGGTTGTGTGTGTTCGTTTCAGTGAAATGAATTGAAAATGAAAACTATTCTTATAAATTGTTTTTTTTTTTAAATAAATGTGCTGATAATGTCCAAAGTATTTTCAAGAGCCCATTCAAAATATTCCAAAAATACCAATTTTATTGAATTTGAATTGAAAAATAATTAAAATAAAATATTTATATGAAGGGCACGTGTGTAGGTGTTATACGAATTTTCACATGTATAGATAATCAATTTTTCATGGCTAAAATAGAATTTTTAACTAAAAAATAATGTAATAACTTCATTATTCGGTGCATAATATACGATTATGTGCGTATACATTTAACAATATACATTTGAATAAGGAAAAAAAAACAAAAATATAAGTGACGTTGAAAAATTAATTAACCCTTTTATCGTCTTCAAAATTCAAAAACCGGGGTGTCCCGTCAAATAGAAAACACTAGAAATTAAATTGTATTTTCTTATTAAAATATATCTTGGAAAATTGTTTGAGACAGTACAATTTTGCCCCATGTCAATGTCACATTTAAATTTGTTGCTGTACACTCTGTATATCTATCAACACGTTCCTATATATGATGTACAAATTTTATTTACTTATATGCCTTAACAATTCGATTTTTTTTTTCTTTCAGTTGTATATAAACGCGTATATTTTCCAATTTATTTCCAATGCATTTATTTATTTTTTTTTATTGATTGGGCAAATCATATTATATATTTTATAGTTATATTATGTATATATTTGTATATAGGTATTCAATAGAATGGGCGGATCTGATTGTTTGATTAAAAATTCTTAATATTATTTTTATTTTTTTTTTTGTTCCTTAAACATTAAAGTGTGTTCAAATTGATGAACCTTCAGCAGCATCATATATATATAACATATTATTTATTCACATATAAAAGTATATATAGAATATAATACGATTAAAACTGAGAGAAGAAAAAAAACAGAAATGTTAAATTAATATGTTAAAAGCAGTAATTTACAGTCAATTATTTCTTAATATATATATATATATATTTTTATATATACTTCATATGTTTACTCATTGTTACAAAATTATGTAATGAATTTTTATATGTTAAAGTAAAAGTGAATTTTTTTATAAATATAAATCATATAATAATAAGTTCAACGACATTTAACATTTTTTTTTTTGGTATTGTATATTTTATTTATAAATAAAATGGTTCATCACGAACCTATAAGATAAAATATTCTTATATAAGATCAATTTAAAATGATTGTTATATTATTATTCAATTAATAAAGTCAGATCAATTTGAAAATATAATTAATGGTTATTAATATAGATAATTAAAAATTTTGCAATATCATTAATTAGTTATATATTCCTAATGGATATGTAAATTTTGCGATTTTTTTTTTTGAATTTCTTTTTAATTCTCATAATAAATCTTACTACGCGATGTGTTTGTTGGTGGGAAAATGTTTTTCTTTTAAATTAGCAAAAAGAATAATTTTTGTATTTTTCCAAATCTATTACAGAATCATTTCGTTTTTTTATTATTGTTTAAAATCAATTAAATATGGTAATTAAAGTTGTAATGCTATAGAAGTTGAATTAAAAGTTGTAATATATGTTACAAAATCTTATAGCCGACGTAATAATTTTGTTATAATTTGACTTAAATCTATCTGAAGAACGCGGTTCATTTATATTTGTCATTCTTATATAGAATCTTTTATTTTTATTAAGCAATCACGATTTATTCATTTTAATAAAAATTTATGAACATTTTAACAATTCTAAAATTTATCATCAATTTATTAAAATTCAATTATATATTCCTCTATATTCATTGTCAGTTATTATTATAATATATAATAGTTGATTGAGTAAATGAAGAATACATATATATATATATATATTGCAAATAAAAAGTAAACCACAAAAAAAAAATTGAATTCAATTCAATTCTAAATTAACATTATATAATTGTGAATATATACATCTAGAGTAAATTATAATCATTTATATTTCGCTTAAGAAAAATAAACCGCTAAATAAATAAAATTTGTATATTATATTATTAATAACAAATCAATAAATCATAAATAATATTCCTTTTTTTTTGTGTGTTATATTTACGCATTTGATTATTTTGTGTTGGTGTTAAGTGATTTAAATGACATATATATAATGGGTAAATAATATACAATGTAATATAAAGAAAAAAAAAGGTTAAAGATCTTTCTTTATATTATTTTTTTTGTATTGATTTTAGTTTTCGCACGTTACAAATTAGATCATTTTTTTTCTCATTAAATAAATATTTTTTGTTACTAAAATTAGTACTCTTTTGGGTAGTAACTATATAATTATTGTTCATATATACATTTTGGGTGAGGTCTTTTTTTTGGCGCATTGCGACAAAAAAGTTTTTCGTATTTATAATAATATACGTGAACAATCACATCATAAATATAATCTTTAACAATATATAGTGTGATTGTCATTTGTATTAAAACTATTTAGCAATGAGACATTTAATTTATTTATTTGATTTTAATATAGTCTACCATTCATTGGGCGTATATAAAGATAAAAGATATAGCTTTGATGTTTATTTCAAAAATATGTCATTGTTTTTAATAATAATAATAATAATTAATACATTATATATGAAATACTTTGTTTATTTATATATAAATAAAATAACAAACCTTTTTAATAATATCATTTATTTTCCTTGGATTGCACCTGCCGTATAATGTATAAATGTAATTTAAAGTCTGATTAATTTTGTTAAAAATCTTTAACATTCTGTATACAACAATTAAACTAGAAGATAATTTATTATTTAATATGAGTATTGCAATTTTTATATATACAGATACTTAACGGCAAAGGCATTTAGATAAAATACAATGTTTTACAATATCACATGCACACACATACACACATTTAAAATGATCATTAATAAAATATGGATATATATTTAATAGTATAATTAAATAAAAATTATATAATTAACTTTATTTATAACATTAATGTATTGTATTAAATTTATACTTTTCTCTATACCACCGCTTAAATGTGACTTTAAATTGAGATGACAAACAATTAAAAAAAGATTTAATATACCTTTATTAATCATTGTATATTGAATATCAAAAGGTATATAATATAATATAATAATTCTATCATAATACTAACATAATAACATAAAAATAGATGTATTGCGTGTATATATGAAAAGTATATATACATATATAGAGTTAGCATATTGAACCAGTGACATATAAAATTTACCATAAATATATAGTAAAGAATATATTATCATTATGTCACAAAATAATATAAAATTATATATATGTAGATATAATGAAATGCAATATATATATTTATTGTAATGATCAAAATGATTAATTACTAATTACATTTAACTATAACAGTTTTTTTTTTCATCTATATATATTATTATTTTTAATGATAATTACCTATAGATGTCAATTTGAAAAAGTCTTCATCAATGTTTTATGATATTCCGCGTGTATATATATAACATATATTGAAGATACAATGTTATATATATACGTATATATAATAAATAGGTTAAATATAGAATCAAATATATATCGTGTACTCTATATATAATCTATATATAATATAGAATAGCAAATACTTTTGCAAATACAATACACATTTATTTCATTTATCTTCATTTACCATATATACATATATACATTTAGTTCAAATAATAATATATGATATTCAAAAGCATATATATTCAACTCATTAGTGCTGATAGTGGTAGCATTCTATTTTTTGTTTTTTGTTCTTCTAGAAGTCATTTATATATATTCTATAAATTGTTTCCCTTTCATATACAATCGAATATCTTTAACATTTCATGATTAGTAATGATGATCAAAAAATAACTCCCCGATTGATTTGGATTGATCTTTTTGAAAGAAAAATATATCAAACGGTATCAACAGTATTTGAATTCATCAGGTAATCCATTCTAGTTTTTCTGATTCAGAAACTGTTTTAGTGATTAGTTTACTTTATCAGTGATAATCTGCATATAATATTTAACATATATTGTAAGTAAAACAAATGTTTTGATGGTATAAAAATAGAAATTTGGATATTAATGGGTTAATAATCACCCACATAACAAAACAAATATGTATATAATACAATAATACTAATAACATATAATTTAAATAATATTAAATATAAATATAATGTAGCAATATAATTTTATAATAAATGTGTCATTGTGTCTTTTGTTAACTGTCGCTCTGTGTGTATATACTATAACTAACTATATATTTAATGCATATGGTTTTAAGTTTTGTATATAATGAATATATAATAATAAAAAAAAAATACATGACAATATTTTAACCAGGTATATATTGTATTTTTTTTTTTCGTATATATACATAAAGTAAATAAGTACAAATAAAATGACATCAATATTTTGCATTCTTCTGCAATGTTTTATATGATATTATTATGAATATTAAATATTTATATATTATATATTGTATTTGTATTTTTATTTTTTTTTTTTTTGTTTTTTAGAAAACAAATAGGTACAAATATGTGTTTGTTTTGTATCCATATGTCTTGCGATATAATGATATATAAATACAAACAAAATAAAGAATAATTTATATATATATATATGATTAAGAGCATCTATATATACTTTATAGTATTGATATAGAATTTACATTATGTATATAAATGATATTCTTCTGTATGTCGATAATAAAGTGGTTATCTTATACAAATAAATTTTAAATATATATATATATGTAGGTTTCCATAAAAAGATATATAGGAGACACATAACCATATATAAATGTATAATAGAGAAAAATTCCATTCATTTATATCTATCATATATATATATAAATAATGTTTACCGTTTCCATATAGTATATATAAGATCAGAACATAGGCGATTTTTTTCGTTAATTTAAATTTTATATTAACTATATAGTAGGTTATATAGTAGATACATAATTTTTGATAAAATTATTTTATATTTAAATTAGTTATATAAAATTGTTTAACATATTTTTTACACAATAAATATGCGTACACACTCTGCCTATCGCTGTACATACTTATATATGTATAATACTATGGCTATCTTTATATTATAAAAAAAAATACGTATAATCATACATAAATTTCATACCTATATGCGTTTTTATATGAAAAAAAAATAAATAAATATGTAATTCATAAGTCCATACTCGTATTTATATACATATATAAATATAACTTTATAATAATGTATATAATTATTTTTTAGTATAATAAATACGCACATATATAAGCCAATATATGTTATATGTACGTGAGATTATAGTGTATATAAAAATAATATATATATATATATATATATATATATATATAAGAAAAACAAATACAGGAAGTTGATGAGATTCTTTATTATATTTTAATGAATTAAAAAAAAAGAAAAGATTTTCAATTTCAAATTTCATTTAAGATAATGTAAAAAAAAAACCTGTATACATACAAACGCGATATATAGGTTAAATAAGAACATATATATTGAATCTGAATGGTATACAACATTTTTAGATGGCACTAGTATTAGATTATATACCATATACATTGTATTATGCATAAGAAATAATTGTGTTAAAATATTATGGATACTGTTTATCATATAAAGTTTATCTCATTCATAATATAGTGATAATTCAATTTGTAATTATTATGAAGATTAAAAAAAATCATTTTTTGTGAGTTTATGAATTATCACAATTTGGATTTTGGTTATAGAACTTATCAAACAATGATCTTATCATTACCTTTTAATATAAATGGTAATGAAAATGCTTAATTTTTGTTTTTTTTTATTGATTTTTTATAAAATGTGTCTTTCATCAAAAACAAATATTCGTTATGTTATTACTTAAAATATGAACGGACTTTGTAACCCTTATTCTATTTTTGTAGGGTTTGATAATATGTTTTTTATATATGTTTTATATTGATAATTATCACGATGTTGTGATAATTAGTTGAACATGAACCAATGGTATGAGAAAAATACGTATATCTTTAATGAATTCCCAAAATATCCCAAAAATAAGAGAAAATCAGAAGAAATTATTGGTAGAAATCAAATGCATACTTTAAAGTCACAAATTGAAAAATATATTTATTCTTATTACTGCAAACATATTTAAGCTTATTATCACAACATTTCTTTATATATCATATAAATAAACAAAATTTCGTTACCTTTATATAGTTTTGTTAATCAAAGAAACATAAATAGATTCCAGTAATATTGATGAACAATTTCTTACCTATGTATAAACGAAAATAAAAAAGAAAAAAAAATTATTAAATGCAATCAAAATAATAACAATTATAAAACAATATGTTTTTTTTTTATCGTAAATAATAATAAAGAAAAAAAAATAATGATGACTATTTAAAAATTTTTAATATGTACACATGAGAACAAAATTGAGAAAATATGTTTTGTTTTTTTTTATTTATCATCGATATTAATATATATATACATTTATAGTTTAGATACATGATTAATAATATCAAATTTTTTTTTTCTATCTGATTTATAATTTTAATTTTAATTTTGGACTTCTATATAACATATATTTTGTTTTTTAATATAATTTTGATATACATGCATATAAATAATTTATAACATGCTATATATACGATATATATATCTATAACAAATTCATGTTCTGATATATTATATTAAGAATTTTTTGAGTTGAGTTGCATGCAATACAATTATTTTAAAAAATAATTTATCATACATATATAAGATAATTATTTTTAATATACAATTTATAATTGCATATAAAATAATAAGATGCGGACATATACTATTATATAGAAAATAGTTATTATTATATTTTGTACATATAAATTAGAACGTTTTTAGAACATTTATTATGATGAACCAAATTAAATTTGAATGACAATGAACATTTTTTTTTTGTAAATAAATACATGGCTTTATTATTTTATTTTTTGTATTAAATAAAAATATAGTTATTATTTTATAAAACATCTTAATATAGCAATATTATATAATGATTATTTTACTCTAATATTATCGCATATGAATTTGGAATATAATTTCGCATCTTATATATATTGGAAAATAATTGTTGATGAGGTCCATATAAATTGTGGATAAATTCCATATGCGTAGTGGAATATAATGAAATAATTATTTTGTTGGTCATCTCTATTTGGTGTATGACCAAATCACATATTTAAAATTATTCCATAATATATATATATATATATTATAAAACTATAATTATATTAAATTTAACAAATCAAATTCAACCTACTACAATGTGCCATATAAATATAATATGGTATGTACAATATTTACATAAAGAGTTTAGTACATTTTTTTTTATTCTTCGTATTTTAACCGCATACAAAGTATTATAGATATCTACATGTAAAATTAAACAATTTTAAATACTTCAAAAAAATATATCTATTATAATATCGTATACAGAACAGACAAGTCACAGGAAACCCAAAATAAAACAAAACAAAAAAAAATTTTAAATAAATAAAAACAGAACATAAATAATTTTTTGAGACTTAAAACAATCGATGTGTATTCGACGTGTATGTAAAAATGTATTCTTATGGTATTCTTTATATATATTTATTTATTTTTTTTTTGTTTCATTCCATTTCGATTCTTCTTATACGTATAGATATAGAACATGATTCACATCTGATTAATTTAAAAAAAATTGTATACATACATTCAAAATGTTCTTTATATCTATATAAAAAGTGCTTATTCTCTTCATCATGTATATTATAACGGTGTATAATTTTTTTTTTTTCGTCAATAAAAAACCAATGAATTGGAAAATTCAATAAAATTTAAACATTTCGTTGGTGGATTTATTATATATTATATATATATATATATATATATATATATATATTGATAAAATTCTCTTTTAAACATACTGGTATATATATTAATTATTTTAATTAAAATTACTGTTATAAATGTGAATTTAATTATATTAAAATAAAACAAAACTTTGCTATTTTTTATTGTTAATTTATTATTACAAAATGTCACAATAAAAAAAAATGCAATAAGAATGTTATGAACGCGCGTGTGGGTGTTATTTATAATAATATAACATCATTATTTTTTATGCATCAATTTTATTTTATTTTGCAAAACAATTTATTTATTTTTTTTTATTTTTAACTATAAAAATTATTCGGTAAATTTTGTGTTGGAAACGACAATGCTTTATTAAAATACACGTATTTTTAAAATAAAAAAAATATTTATGACAATAAGAAATAATAAAACAACGTTTTTTGTATAGATAGTGCGAATATAACACACACAAAAAAAAATTGTTTCTTATACTAAACGGTCCAATTTTCTACATGATCGAATAAATTAAATAATAATATAATTAATCGTCATCGAATTATTACATTTATATTATATATAATAATAATATACATCTCATATATAAATAAATAGATAAAGTGAATAAATTCAAAATTATATAAATGATTTTTTTGTATATATATATATATTATAATTTACTAATAAATTACTGTTAATAAAAAAGAACAATTTTATATATAGTTATAATATATACACACGTATATATAGAGATATAAAAATAAAATCATATTGTGTATAAGCTAAAATTATTAGGTTTTTTATTATAAATATCATTTTATAGCCTCATATATAAAGTTTTTTTTGATATAGTTACAATTTGTTTCGCAATCAAACGCACGACTTCACATCTATCTCCTGAATATAATTGTTTTTATTTTTTTTTTTTTTTGCAACTTTTATATGTATATTATTTTATGGATTTCATGCAAAGTTATTTATTTATTTTTTTTTTCTTACAAATTTATGATATTTATGTGGATATAATAGAATTTTATTTTCAAAGTTTATATTACACTATATAATTTTCTTATTAGTAATTTTATTACTAATTTTCTGTATATAATACAATACAAATCGCAATAATTTATTTAAATTTATTTATTGATATATTTATTTATTTTTTGTAATTGAGATGCATTGTATAATTTACATATATATAGTTTATACTATATTAATTTAATTATAGTCACAGTGACAGTAATTTAAAAAACAACAGAACCGCGTGTTGAGTTTGTTGCTTGAAGGGAATATTTTCTATATATATGTATATTAAATATTCCATAGATAGATTAACAAAAAACTAATTTGAGTGTTTTAAATAAAACAATATAGATTCAAAAAATCCTAATAGAACAATATAATCATACGAAAGTTATATGCAATATATTTTTTTTAACATTGCAGCAGTGCAATGCATTGTATGTGAAGCTATAAAAATCAGAAAAGGTATTATTTCTTTGAATTATTTGGTTTTTTCTGTATATTTATATACAAAAATATTATTATAAATATTATTATTATAAACAATGAATTATAAAATATTTATATTACGAGTTAATGATAATTATATTTGTATATATATACTAAACATATTATAAATTTCACGCTTATAAATAAACAAATAGTCAATAGCTATTCATGGACGTTTATTTATATATTATATATATGTAAAATAATAATAATATTAACAATAAAAAATCAAAAATTAAAAATTAAAATTTATTATATTTAAATAAAAAGTGAAATAAAAATAAAAAAAAAAAGGTAAAAAAATAAATACGAAAATAAATACATAGAAAAAAAAACAAAAGACTTCAAACGACGAACCCGAGAAATATTTATTTATTTTTTCGTATTAGTATAAAATAATCATCATAAGAAACATCAAGCAAAAAGTATATAAGGATTTCTGTATTATTATTATTAGTTTTTCTATATATGTTTTCATTTTTCTATTAACTATAACAGTTTTACTATAGATATATATAGATATAAAATTTATATGTAAATGCATTCATTTAATACACTCATATATTAATATAATATCGTATAAAAAAAATACAATATAATTTACGTTCGTTTTCGATTTTTAGTTATTATATCTGTTCAACACACATATATTTAAGTGTAATTTGTTGTTGTTTTTATACATACATACACAGAATAATAATAAGCACTGCATATATTTAATAAATTCCATCTTATTTAATAAATTTTCACACCTGTATATATTCAACAGATATATGAATATAATATTTCTTGATGTTCGCATATATGATATATATATATATATGTATATAGAAATAAAAAAAAGCTTATGTCATTATATCTGTATTATTTTTACATATTGGAAGTCATAGTAATGCGGTAAATGTATATATATGTATATTCAACATTCAACTAATTATGTACACTAATTTATTAACGATATATCTATTATATATATATATATACATAAAGGTAAGAAAATATTTTATTTTTTTTTATATAGTATATTAATGAATAGACTTGCATTAATATACATATTTATGGTTACATATTTATTATATATGTTTGATGTGTGTGATTGTTCAATAATATACAAATATTATGCATATAGATAAATATAAATAAATATGTACTATATATATAGAGTTAGTTATATTAGATACACCCTATTCATATAATTTATGCATTTTTTTTATAACTTTATTTTATATTATATTCACTATATACATATAAATATACAAATATTATATATTCATTCAATTTGTATATTATTCATTGTTTTGTTATTCGAGGTGTTATGGCTATTATGATATTTATTTTAGTTTTGTTTTGTATACCATATTATTTATGATGTTAACTAAATATATATTATATGTATTCTGCATAGAATAAAAAAAAACCACAGAGAGTGAAAGAAAATTATTTAAATTCATAATATAGAAGAAGTTAATAAAATATTTTTTTTAATAATGACCGTTATACAATAAATGCAGTAAAACATATCCAATAACATATTGAATTTATAAAGTATATGTTTTGTTTAAAAAACCGTCATTAAATTCAAAATCATTGAAATTAAATTGAAATGTAACTCGATGTATTATGAGGAGTAGATCCTCTTATAATTTAATATCATTTTTATTATCTATATAAGACAAATAATTAAAATATAATGACCGAGGGAATTATAATGAATTCTGTATTTAACACTAAAAACATATAGAAGGATATTAAACTTTTTTCTTTTGGTACGCCTTAAAATCAACTAAAATGCGTATATGAACGGACATTCACTCGTATATAAAATTTAAATTTAAATATTAAAATTTATATTCACAAATATAAATAATGAAAACAAAAAAAACACAAAAGGTTAATAAACTAACAGATATATAAAAGGCTCATCAATATTTATATAGTAGTAATATTAAGTAGTTATAGTAGTAGTGGTAGTATTTATCTTATTGAAAACAAAAGCTATATATACAAATATAATATATATATATATATATATATATATATATATATATATATTCCTTTATTAATAAAATCTGTAAATGAAAATACATTGATTTTAATATAGATAAAAAAGTATGTATATACAATACATATCTCAATTTATTTATATATTTATATCTACATATATATTTGTAAAAATGGTTTGCATACTGCAGATACATCCGGTATAATGATATGTAAAATGTAATTATATCGTTATAAAGGATTGAAAAGAAAAAACAAAAAAATTAATAAGTGTAATAAATATAAATGCACTTTTATAGTAGTATAATATTGGAATTACAATATTATTATTATTATATAAATGAATTTGTATATAAAAAAAAGAAAGGTGGTCGGCCTGCGATCGACGGATTTTATACTATATATACGATTTTACAAAATAGATTACAATATAGGATATTAAATTGTAAATATATTGCTAATAAAATTCAAATTAAATTATTTTATTTTATTTTTTTAATTATGTTTTGTTTTTTTTAATATATTTAAATATTTATTTTTATGTGAATTTTATATATTGCGAATATAATAAAAATTAAAACTTTTTTCCATTAAAGTAACAATAAATTTAAAGTAACAATTGTATTTGGCAAAAAGGAAAAATAAATTACATTAAAAATTGTTTTATTAAATGCATTACTGAATATATAAAGAGTGAGTCATTTATTGAAAATTACCATTTTGCAATAACAATCTGTAAATTTTTATTCGAATTACGAATTGATATAATTTTAAAATTATAAAATAATCAAATATTTTAATTTATTATTTTAGAATACAATCGGCAAATCTCCGATAATTAAATCTAAAAAAAAACATTTGATGCAAAGGAAAAAATTAATCGTTTTTTTTTATATTAATTATAATTAATGAAATTATAATATTTTAATTCTTATTATATTGTTAATGTGTCTAATTTTCCGGTCAATCAATGAATTATAATTTATCGTTGATTATATAAACTGTGCAGTATAATTATCTAATAGAATTGTGTGTATTGCCGCTATGTATTACAAAAAATAACATTTATTTATACAAACCCTATCTATGTAGAAAACATATATACATATTAATTGGTAATTTAATAATTGTCACTATTTACTATAAATATAATGAATTAAATGAGATTTGTATATATAAATAAATGTTTGTTATGTTGGTTATACACTTTAAAAATGTTTCCAGAAATTCACAAAACTTTATATAAATTTCATTGGCATGTCGTTAAATAAAACGTTGTTAAATATTGTTATCTTTATAGGAAAATAAATAAGTTGTTTTATGTATATATATAAAAGACAGAAAGATGTCATTTCGTATTAAATGTTACTTTTCTATATATAATTTACCTTTATTGTATATATTTATATATTAATCTATATTTATTATAAACTACGATTCTAAAATTATTAAAATATTTTAACTATATAGATTTTTTCATATTATTATTATATATTAATATATATTCAAATTGCTGGATTACAATCTCGTATTACTTTTATATTATTTGATGTGTTGTTTTGTATAGGTATATAAAATACAGTAATTTAAATTCAATATTCATATATTTACATGTTCAATTTATTTTCTAATTATTTAATTCTGTTTTATTATTTTTCTTATATATTAATTCATTTATTGGGTTTTTTTTTAATACATGAATTGCATTAATTTTTCATTGTAATTGCCTAATCATTTATATACATTTATTTTTTACATATGTTTTATTTTATTTTTTATAAATATATATGTAAATATTCTTGTTAATTCTGCGGTATGTAACGATCAAAATTAACGCATTTTATGCGAATCAAGAATGTATATATCAAGAAGTTCAGTAAACCTTATAATATAGAGATAATTTTGCAATAATTCCTATTGGTGTATATTAGAAAAGAATTTATAGTTTTATTGAACACATTTACTATTGTATAAATTATAGATTATGAAATAATAATGGTTTTTCTTTAATTAGGTATGATTATACAATTAAAAATTATAAAATTCACATAAGCCAATGGCAATGACAATACTTAAGTAAGATTGGTAAAAAATTTGCAAAAGAAAAGTTTTTTTCACATGAAAATATATAAGATTGCTTTCACCCTATTATATTATGTGTATAGATATTTTTTGTATTAATTATATATATGATACCTTGAAATGGAAAAATTCATTGATTATTTAATGGATATATGTATTTAATGGTTTTTTTATTTTTATAATACAACTGATATATGGTATATAAATAATTAAATACACCTCTCACTACTTGTGCGGTAATCGTCGTTATAATTAACTATTTCTATATATTATACACTAACTAACTAACTAAAACAATATATATTATATTTCGCATAGAGGTGTAACTCAATGGGTATATATACAGAATAAATAACAAACAAAAAAACACGTCTTATATAAATATTGATAGCGGCAAAAAAAAATACGCGGTTATAATATACTATATATACAAGTCTATGTAATCAAAATATTTATATATATAAATGTATTTTATTTATAAATAATTATTATTTTATCTCAATATACACTTAAAAATATATTAACATAATGACCCATAGACATAATATGTGACCCCATATGTGTTTGTATATATTTATTTATTATAAATTGAAACCTTCGCATTCACCTAATGCCTTCATTTACTTTACGAAAATTAATAATATATTATAT
Source organism: Dilophus febrilis (assembly GCA_958336335.1). Lineage (NCBI taxonomy): Eukaryota > Metazoa > Arthropoda > Insecta > Diptera > Bibionidae > Dilophus > Dilophus febrilis. The sequence continues at coordinate 46,985,094 of OY284468.1, forward strand.
ATGGTATTTTATATCAGCAGACATATATATTCTATTTAATACATATATTGCATGTCTTTATATATACATTTTTGTATGTTTGGTGTAAAAATATAATAACATGTAAGACATCTATAAGTATAGAAAATATGAATAGATATATTGGATACTTTTACCACAAATGTTATCATCATTATCAATATTACTATAATTATTATTTATATATACATATAAATATAAAAAATCTAATATACGTTTTAAACAATATTATCTTTATACATATATTTTTTTTTAAATATATTAATAAACATATGTTTTGTTTAAACAAAAAAAAACAATAGAGTAATAATATTAATTTTATAGTTTTTATTGGAATAATATTATTATATATACAATAAACTACATATATTCATAAATATATAATATTTTATATATATTCAACCGTTGAATTTGGTATGCAAGGTATGTATATTTAATATCTATATGGTAAATATATACATTGAATAAATATATATACGTCAGGGAAGGAATGCAAATATATAGAAAAATGTGAAGATTCAATCGAATATAATAATATTATATGAAAAAAAAAAAAAAAATTATTCATATAGGTATAAATATATACGTGAATTTTTATATAATTTGTCGTAAATGTATATATTTGGAACATAAAATTGATCACGTTTTTCTACTTTAATATAATATTAATTTTATTTTATTATAATATAACCAATCCGGCAAAAAAAAAAATTATATTTATGCAGATATGTAAAATTTATATTTATATTCTTCGATACAAATATAGAATTATAATAAATTTTTTTTTTATTTAACAATAAATGTGTTTGAATTCACACACAAAAATAATAATTGATAAAAAATCCATGTACGGGTTTTATTATGTATATGTATGGTATATAGATTTACCAATTTAAAGAAAAGTAGTATTTTACCCATATATATTTTTTTGTTTGTTGCATAAATTTGTAGGACACTAGGTCTTCTTATTATATACTAGAGGTCTTATTACATATATATTTAAATATGTAGGTTTATTGGTAAATTCTTTTGTGCATATATGGAATATTTATAACGTGTGTGTCTATGATATACACATTTTGCATTTGAGGTTTGTTTAAGAATTTATGCAAATCAGAGAAAATCTTTAAATTGATATATTTTTAATTGTAATAAATTATATAATATAAAGATATTCTCGGTAATTTATCAATGGTCTTTATATAGGTCAATCAAAACTTTTTAAAATAAACTCTAAATTCCATTCCACACTATACTTCTTTCTGCAATATACTGATATATAAAAATGCGATTTATTTTTTTTACTTTCGTTATTAAACAAATTTGCTTTACAAAGACCTATAATATAATAATTTTCTAATTTCTAAAACTGATAATAAATTCATAAACACACACACATTTTTTTACGTTGCAAACCAAGAATAATTTGTATCGGCATTCAAAATATCTCTGCTGGATTACGAGTATTTTAAAAAAAAATACCATATACTTTAAAAAGATATTTTGGCCATGCAATTAATGTTTTATATACAATACATAATTATCAGTAATTACATTTTTTTTTTTTTGTGTACCAATTGATCTATAGGGAGCTATACAAATTATAATTGTAAAATAAAAAATAAAATCGAAATAAATCGCAATCGCATATCAAAAAAAAAAAAAACAAAAATTTATAAATCGTAAGGCCACACACATAAAACCAAAAAAAATAAAATACTTTCTATACTATATAATAAATGTTATAATATACATATATTTGTAATTTAAATAAATGAATTTTCATTTATCATTAATCAATAAAACATTTTTATATTAATATATATTTCTTACATTGGAAATGGAATATATCATTCTAAATAAATATGAAAATATATAATTTGCATATATACATATATCTATCTGTGATCATTCATATAGAGCTGTATCATCCTGCCAGTTTATATATATGTATATATAAATACTTTATTGTAATATTTAATTTGAATTAATTACGATTAATGATTATTTTGTGACATAATCATATATCATAATCATTGGATGATGATCTTCATCATGTATTCAGCTTCATTATGCGTTGTAATCGGATTTGTTCAATCTCTGATAATTAATATATGTAAATACATAATTATAATTTTGATATATTATTAGAAATTTTGTAAATATAATCCTTTTTATTATTAATTTATTTACAGTATATTTTATGATATACATATATAGAGAAAAGTTTTCTATTCATTAATATTTCAATTTGTTTCTTTATAATGTTTTGTATATAAACTAAAAAAAGGTTACATGCAAAATAAATAGTTAATAATTAATCTTTTCTTTTATAAATAAAAGTCTATATTGATTTAAAACTTGCAAAAATAACATTGGAAAAGAAAAGAAATTCGCCATAATATTCTATAAACATTATTATTGAATAAATAAAGAAAATATACATATTTTTGGTGGTCCATCCCATCAATTGTGTTTTTTTTTCTTTTTATATAATATTAAAATTTTAATAAAGTGTTAAATTAATCATCAAAATATATAGAAATATTTCATTTATATCTATTATTATATATAAGAGAGAATAAAAAAATTAAAATTGTATATTATTTTATTATAAAAATATTTGTTGATTGGAAATTTTTATATATGCGTGTTTGTTTTGATCTGTGATGGCGCTGTTCATTTTTTTGGTTTTTACATACGGATTAACAAAAAATCTTTTCATATACATTTTTTTTTTCTTTATTATTCGCGTTATTATTAAACAAAATTCAAACATGCGATTAAATAAATATCTATTGATGAATATCTTATATATGTATATATATATATATATATGTAGTATTATAATAACTTGCCACTTGGTATATATTAATATTATCATAGTGAACGAGATACTGTAATTTATTAATCAATATATCAATAATCATTATTTTGTATTGTATAATTTTTGATTGAAGTTTAGTTTTTATTTTAACGGCGAATAATAAATGTAATATATTTAAAATATATAATCAATCAATGTTCTTTTAAAACTCACCAGTTATCCTAGTCTGATAACTACAATTGGGGGCTCAACCTCTGAAGAATAAAGAATTATTAAATTTTAAATGAAATAATAATTCATTAAATTTAAAGAAGAAGAATAGAAGAAGAATTAAAGAAGTTTTAAAGAAGAGATTTTAAGAAGATTTTAAATAAAATTAAACGAAGAAATGGATAAGGATATTTTAAATGTGCTATCAAAAACAAGTAGGGCACAATTACTGCAAATGTGTCAGGATAGAAACATTTCAACCGAAGGAACAAAAGAAATGTTAGCGAAAAGAATTATAGAATATAAGGCGATTTCAATTGAGAATAATACAGATGAAGAATCAAATTTAAACGAACCTATATTTCAGGAAAATCAAGAAAGAGGTAATTTCGGGTATACTAATCAAAACAATTGTTCATTTAGAGATATAGAAGAGTCCATTGAAAGATTCAGCGGTGATGATAGGAGCAAAACAATTGCAAAATGGATAGCCAATTTTGAAGAAATTGCTGACGTGATGCAATTGAATGATAAACAAATGTTTTTATTTGCTAGGCGGTTAATGACGGGGACTGCTAAGCAATTTATTTCAACGGAATTTAAATTACGATCGTGGGCAGATATGAAGGTATTGCTGTTGGATGAATTTAAACAAATCTGTAGCAGTGCACAAATTCATCGAGAAATGGCAATAAGGAAAAAACATAAAAATGAATCCATAAAACAATATTTATATTCAATGGTGGAAATGGGTTCACAGGTCGATATGGATGAAATATCGATTATCGACTATGTTATTCGAGGTTTAGATGGAGATGAAAATAAGAAAATATTATTATATGGAGCGGAAAATATCAACATGCTGAAAATTAAGCTTGAACAATATGAACGAGTGATGGAAAATACGAGAGTAATTAACCAGTTTAAGAAAGAAATTACTGTAAAGAACTATACCGAAGGAGATACCAAACAAACAAAGAAAAGGAATGATTTTCAAATTTTTAAATGTTTCAGATGTGGTGAAAATGGACATATATCTAAAAATTGTCCAACGGCTTTTAAAGGTAATAAATGTTTTAAATGTCATAATTTTGGACATATTGCAGCCGAATGTACCAACAAACAAATGGAATCCCTGAACGTTAAAACATCAACAAGAAAACCTATAATCCATGTTGAAGTTAATGAACACATCATAATGGCATTATTTGATACAGGAAGTGATGTTAATTTAATAACGGAACAAATTTATTACAAGATTGGAAAACCATCAAGATATGATGATGATAAAGTATTTTATGGTTTGGGGGGTAAAATGACAAAATCAATGGGAAGTGTGAATTTAAAGTTTAAAACAAGCAACGAAGATTATGAAATGATATTTTATATTGTTCCGAACAATGTAATGGCAGAAGTTATGATCATTGGTAGACCATTGTTGGAATTAGCGAACGTATCTGTTTCATCTGACGGAGTGATATTAGAAAGGAAATATTTACATTATATGGAAAATGAATTAAATGAAAATGACAATTTTGTGTTTAATTTAAATAGTGTACCTGATGATTTAGATGTTGATTTCAAATATAGAGATGTAGTACAAAAATTGGTTAATCAATATAAACCAAAAAATAAAATTGATACGGAAATAAAAACAAGAATTATTTTAAATGATGAAGTACCGATTTATGGAAAACATCGACGTTTACCATTACCGCAGAAGATAGCTTTAAACAAACAAATAGATGAATGGTTAAAAGAAGGCATAATCCGACCAAGCATTAGTGACTATGCTAGTCCGGTAGTAATGGTGAAGAAGAAAGATGATAGTTACCGTGTATGTGTGGATTATAGACGACTAAATGCAAAAACAATAAAAGATAGATTTCCATTACCGATTATTGAAGATCAGATAGAGAAATTATCAAGAGCACGTATATATACAACATTGGATTTGAAAAATGCGTTTTTTCATATACCAGTTGCGGAAGAAAGTCGTAAATATACAGCTTTTATTACACCTGACGGATTATATGAATTTTGTAAAACGCCTTTTGGTTATTGCAACAGTCCCGCAGTATTCGGAAGATATGTTCGTAATGTATTTAAAGAATTGATTAAAAAAAATATTATTGTCAATTATATGGACGACATTATTTTACCAACACTTAATGAAGAAGAAGCTATAGCAAAATTGAAGATTGTTTTGAATGTAGCAGCAGAAAATGGTTTAGATATTAATTGGAAAAAATGCCAATTTATTAAATCAAAAGTTGAATTTTTGGGACATGTAGTGGAAAATTCAAATATTTCGCCGTCACCGGATAAAATTAAAGCAGTGAAACATTTTCCAAAGCCGACGAATATTAAACAGATACAAAGTTTTTTGGGTCTAACGGGCTATTTTAGGAAATATATATTTAATTATTCAACAATTGCAAAACCTTTGTCGGACTTAACGAAGAAAAATATACCATTTATTTTTGGACCAGATCAGGAAAAAGCAATGGAATTATTAAAATGTAAATTGATAAATGCTCCGATTTTAAGAATTTACGATCCAGAAAATGTTACAGAACTACATACGGACGCGTGCAAAGATGGTTATGGTGCAATTTTATTTCAACGCAAACCGGAGGAAAAGGATTTATATCCTGTATATTATTTCAGTCGGAAGACCAATATTCATGAGCAAAATTACCATTCGTATGAATTAGAGGCATTGGCTATTGTAAAGTCGGTTGAAAAATTTAGAAGCATGCTGTTAGGAATACAATTCACGATAATAACAGATTGTAAAGCTTTTCAACAATCGTTACAAAAAAAGGATGCTTCGGCAAAATTTTGTCGATGGGCTTTGACGTTATCTGAATATAATTTTAATGTTGAACATAGATCTGGTAACCGAATGGGCTATGTTGATGCACTTAGCAGGGCTTCAGTTATGCTAATTGCAAAAGATGAATTAGCCGCAATGATTGAAAGAAGGCAGAAGGAGGATTTAAAGCTGATATCAATCACCAAAATCCTTGAACAAGGCGAATATGACGGGTACAACATTCAAGGTGGTGTATTAAGGAAAGATGTTGATGGAAAAGATGTGGTTGTCGTACCAGATAATATGCAAAATGATATTATAAGGCAAGCACATCAAACTGGTCATTTTGGTGTAAAGAAAACAGCCGAGATAATTAAGAGGGATTATTATTTTGCAGAAATTGAACGCAAAATAAAACGGTTCATCGAGTGTTGCATTCCATGTATATTGGCCGAGCGTAAAAATGGGAAGCAAGAAGGTATGCTCAATACAATCCCTAAAGATGATACACCATTAAATACATATCATGTGGATCATTTGGGACCAATGGATCCAACAGTCAAAATGTATAAATATATATTCGTTGTGGTAGACGCGTTTACAAAGTTTGTTTGGCTATACCCGACGAAAACGACAAATGTAGGAGAGGTACTGGCCAAACTGAAAATACAACAAGGTACGTTTGGAAATCCAGTTAGGATTATTTCGGACAAGGGATCTGCATTTACATCACATGAATTCAATGATTATTGTAAGAAAGAAGGAATTATACATATTTTAACTACCACCGGAATTCCGAGGGGAAATGGTCAAGTAGAGAGGATACATCGAATAATAATTCCAGTATTAACAAAATTATCAATAGAAGATACTTCAAAATGGTATTTACAAGTAGGTAGGGTGCAACGTTATATCAATTCTACGTATCAGAGGACAATAGATAAAAATCCATTTGAAGTATTATTTGGTAAATCAATGTACCAATCGGAGGATATAGCTGTAATAGATGCATTAGATGAAGCAATTGTGGAAGAGTGGGGAAATAAACACCAACAAATTATTGACGAAGCAAGGAATAATATAATTAAAGCCCAATTGAGTCAAAAGAAGTCGTATGATAAAAATCATAAACGCGCAAATAATTACGAGATCGGTGAACTAGTTGCAATTCAAAAAACGCAATTCGGGACTGGACAAAAGATTAAACCGAAATTTTTTGGACCATACGAAGTAATTGCCAAGACGGGAATCGATAGATACAAAGTGTGCAGAGTTGGCAAGGGTGAGGGACCTAAGGAAACATACTCAGCCTGCACTCATATGAAGAAATGGGCAGTCATGATTGAAGATAATACTATAGACGCGTCAGGAGCCGCGTAATTTCAGGATGGCCGAATGTAGTATTATAATAACTTGCCACTTGGTATATATTAATATTATCATAGTGAACGAGATACTGTAATTTATTAATCAATATATCAATAATCATTATTTTGTATTGTATAATTTTTGATTGAAGTTTAGTTTTTATTTTAACGGCGAATAATAAATGTAATATATTTAAAATATATAATCAATCAATGTTCTTTTAAAACTCACCAGTTATCCTAGTCTGATAACTACATATATATATTAAGATAAAGATAAATATTATATAATATATATGATGAGATGAGATGAGATGCGAATAAAGAAATATATACAGTTATTGTTTAATTTATATATAGTATATACACACAAAACTTGGAATATTAAAATAAAAGATTAAGAAAAAATTTACTTTGTGTAAATTGTTTTTTTTTTATTGCAAATAAAGTGTATTGTTAATTTTTTCAACAAATATTTTTATTAATTCATATTTAATTATATATTATAAATATAATTTTTATATTCTAGAAATGACATTCTTTATATATTAAATAAATAAATTGTATAATAATTTAAAAAAAAATAATAATAAATTGATTGAAAATTATTGTATATATAAAATATATATATGATATTATACATTGTATATATTATGTACAACATTACACATGTAATTAAAATATTATGCTTTTTTTTTTCTTCTATATATAATACAATTAAATATATTGTAAAATGTTTGACATATATAACATATTATATATATATATTCTTTAATTTAAATGCAATTGCATATAGTATGTTGAATTAAAAAAAAATAAAAGAAACAAATGAAGAAAAAAAAAAATTACCTATACCGTAGATTTATATTTATTGTTTACCATATATTATGAGAATTTTATAATTTTCTTTGCAATGCAATCAATAAATTGAAACTGTGTGTTTGTATATTATATAAAAGTATATACAAGTATATATTATTCTCTCTATAGGTATAACTATATGAATAAAAATTCGTGCAAGAAAAATCATTTGACACGGTTCTAAAAATTCAGGTCGAAATATAATACTTTCTTTACATATACAATATATACGAACATGCTGCATGTATATAAATATTTATTGTTAAATAAGTATATATTATAAAACAACATGTATGTTTTAATTTTGTGTATGAAAGTATGTATAATTGCATTAAACTTGCTTTTTTTTTCTTGCATAAACACAGAATATATACAATATATATATATATATATATATATATATATATATATATATATAGAAATAACAATAACTACACAAAAATATTTAATATATTTCTATATATATATACAATTTTATTATGCAAAATGATGTATAAATGAAACGTGAAATATAATATTCAATACAGTTGCAATATATCAACAATTGCATCATAGAATTATTTTTTTTTAATCGTGTTATTTTTAATCTTATAAATTATCAAATATTTAATTTTGCTTTTTTTGGTATTTTGTTTTAATGTTGAGGTTCATTTACCTTCTTTTTAAAATAAAATCTGATTGTTTATTAAATTTTGTCAGATGTTTGGATGTAATTTTTTTTATGTTATTTCCTTGTCTGTATTCAATTTGGACAAAATTCATCTGCCAAAAAGAATCAAGAAATTATTACATCTCAAAAAGAATTAAGAAATCATTACATCTTAATGGATTATATACCATCCATAGATCAAGAACATCTAATGTATAAAATTGTTTTAATTTTACTCATAATTTATATAATTGATATAATAAACAAAATCATGTTATTTAACAATTTTTAATTAATTATTACCAATAAAAATTTATATTCATTAAACAAAAATTTTTTTTCTTCATTAAATTGCGGATAAAAAGTTTATTTTTGAAATATTCAACATCGCATTCAACAACATATATCTATATGTTTATAAAAATAAATATATATAAAGAAAAATAATGAAAAGCCATTGGTTCAATATATATAAAATTTCAAATATTCTGACACATTCTTATAAATTAGTTATAGATATATAAATGAATATAAATTGGATATTTGAATAAAATTTAATGGCACTTCATTAAAATTAGAAATTACTTCCACTATTTGCACTGCAGTATTTTGTAAATATTTTCTTATATCATATATTTATAATTAGAAATAATTACATTTTATCTACAAAACGATGGTGTATATTAATTTCGTCGAGACAGTTAATATATTTGATTTAAATTCACAATTCTAAACTAAAAAAAAAAAAAATTCTTTATTCTACATACTGTGACGTATATTAAGATTATTTTATTTATTTTAATATTTTATCCATATTTATATAGGAATTTTTGCAATGAAACTTATATTTTATATATATATTCTAATTCAATTGCACAGCAACTGTTTTTTCTATGTAAAATAAATTTAATTACCGTTGAAATAAAATTAATTTCATTCAATGTATATATGCAGTAGCAATATCTATAGATATAGATGTACATATGTGCGTATAAATGAATGGAATATTGCATATTTATTATTTAATACAATTATGTTAAATATACAGATTTATTATTATTATATAATATGGTATATTTATAGAGATCACATTTGATTGCACAAAGTATGTATATAAATGGCGTTTTATGAAGCATAGGTATAAATATATATGTAAGAAAATATTTAAATATGATATTATATTGAAGTAGATAGATGCTAATATATATACTATATAAATATATGTATATGCATATATAGATTGCATGCGAAATATGATTAGTTTAATAATATGCAAAGTTTATAATATATAGTGAAATGTATATATACATATTTTGATATTTTAAAAGTACAGCTGTTATTTATATATTGTAATCTTTGACTTTTAAACACGGAATTTGTACGCAATTACGATTATCCTGCAAAGTTTACATTTATAATAGACAGTTGATTCATCTAATAAATAGAAAATATTACGAGATATTATCCATATAAAAATTCCAAATTTCTAAATTTTTATTATTTAATCAAAATAATTTAGAAATTTGTTCCCGTTGTGTTCGCAAAATTTTGTGTCTAGCAATAATAATAATGAGTTCATTTTTCACTTTTCTATATTTCGTTTTATTATTGTCAACCATATATATATATCTTTTGATTTTTAACATTTAAATTTTCTTTTCTTTTATTTTGTACATAAACAAATTTAAATATATTTAATGCAAAACAAACGAAAAAAAATGTCATAAAAATCATTTAAAAATTCCATATATAATATACCATTGCCATTAACCATTATAGAATATATTTGTTTAATAAATTCTTGTTTTAGATCGTTTTGATAATTTTTGTTTTGTTTAAATAAAAATCGGTTTCGTTTTTTTTTCACTTGTTCATTTAAATATATTATTCTGACCTAATCCACAAAAAGAAAAAAATGGAAAAAATATAAACCAAAACACAGAAAAAAAAAGAGATTTTTTTATTTGTTATAACAAAAATGAATGCGAATGAAAAAATCTAGATCTTGATATGACTTTTTTTTTATTATTAATTGTTTAAACAAAAATGTATGTTTGTTGACATTTTTAAAGATAGAATGTATATTTTTTTTAAATATTATTTATATCATTTCATATAGTGATCTTTATAAAATGGTTATGAATTTTGATTTCACGCGGGCATGTAATAATTATTGATTTAACTTTATACATATTTGTTTTGTTAAATCCATTCATGAAATGGATTAATATTGCTTTTTACCATCAAATGTAAAGAATTTTATTGCAATCTATCTATGATTATTAAATTTTTTGATAATTATAATATAGAAAACCCATGCAAGATTCAAATGAGATATTTTATTTGAAAAATTGTATCAAATTAGAATATTTTCTTATAAAATAATTTTTTGTTAAGCAAAAACCATTTAATTAATTTTCCGAAATCACATTAATTCTATAGAATAATTTTATAAATTTTTTTATGAGATCATATATACTTATCATACCAACGATAAAAGATTTCAACATATTTATAATTATGTATTTAACTAAATTAATTTTTTTTTTCATTATCCCTATATACAGAATTGTGGTGTGATATATAAAAACTATAAATCTTTGGATATTACAGCATTAGTGTAATAAATAAAAAAAAAAAACACGAATGATTTTATTCATTGTAAATTTTAATTTATTCTAATTAAATTTGATTTTTTATTTTCTTTTTGTGGGTATATTTATTTAATTCTTATATATAAATGTTGATGGCCCAGAATTTTATCTCAATTATAATATTATATTATATTTAAAAAAAAAAAATTCACATACATTACAAAAAAAATAAATATATTTCACATAACATAATTTACATATATAATTATTCAAATTATTTGTGGTATAATAGAAATTTAAAACTTAAAAAATTAAGATGATCGCAAAAATGTATATATAATAATAATTGTTATCGTATCAATTTTTTTTTATATTCTATAGAGTTATAACCGCGCGCATTTTAAGAGAGACGAGTCATTATAGTTGTTGTTTTCAATTAATAATTTGTGATATAAAAGAATTTTATTTTAGTATTTTTATTATGTATATGTCCTCAATTAAAAAACAAACAAAAAATAAAAGTCTGATAAAATATTCATATATATAAAAAAAATTAAACTATGCCATCCGAAAATTTACGAGTATATATTTATTTAGAATAATAACAAAATCACACCAAAAAACTTTTAATATCTATTTGAAATATTCGTCCGTATACATATATACAATAAAATGAAAAAAAAAAATACATTTGTATATATATTATAACCATCCATATAGAGTAGTTTAAAAATAAAATTATAATTGTATAGATATTCATATAAGAAGTGTATGTATTTTTTATAAATAAGGTCAACAAACCGTATAACCATCATCATCCATCGCCCATATACATATTATAATTGGAGGTATATATATACATATAATAAGTATATATATATAAAGATAAATAAATAAATACATGTTTAAATATATACAAGTTTAGCCATATATATATATATTATTGTTATATATCGATGTAATTATTAAAACCACGCAAATAAAAATAATCATATTGATGTTCTAATGGCATAATTATTACTTAAGATATTGTAACACATGTGTCTATCTATATACATTTATATATATAGACACTCTTTTTGTTATTAATGAGAAGACAATTCTTGTTCTAATACACATAATTTTCTCTACATATCTATATATAGATACTTTCTAATAAGTGCGCTATTAAAAATCATATATACATTTATAATGCAATATATATACATATGTATTGCCTAGATATATATAGTATTCCATTTAATGAATGAATGAATGAATGAAGAATGAATGACCGATTGACTTAAAAGTCATATGGATGTAATTTCTAATGAGGTTGTAATGATTAAAAAAAAATTGCACGTCTTATAATTCAAATGCTTTTTGCGTATATGTCAAAAAGTGAACACTTTTTTTAAAACAATATTGTTATATGTAAATTTTGTTTGGAATATCCAAAAATAAAAAAAAAAATGGTCACATTTACGTGATAATAATAATTTTGTTGAAAAAGAAAAAAAACTATTAAATATAATATAAAAGTAAAAATTATCACTATATTTTTTATTTATATATTTTTTATTTCCTATATATTTTCATATACGATGAGATAATCACGGTTATTTATTTAACATTCATTTGCATACATGACCAAAATTTAACACACTTATTATATATATATATAAATAAGTATATTTATGGGATAAATCAATGTAGAACATATATAGTTCCTTATTGAAAATTCTATTTATATAAACATATTTTTTATTATGCGAATTTGTTATTCGATCCGAAATTGTATATATTTAAATTATATATGAATAGAATACACCTGTATGGTACTTCAGTGAAAGTTGTGGTGTTGGTGATGCGGGAATATAATTTAATATATTTCACACTGAATATTACCTTTATTTTGTAAAAATAATTCTAAAATATTGAACTAATTATCTGTATATCAAATTATAGCCATTCTTAATTGTATCCATTTTCATTATTTTTACATTATGAATTTTGTATATATATTACATGAAAAACATTTTGCGGTTAATTTAATAATGTGTTAAAAAATACAAAAATATAAGAATTTCAACAAAATGTATATCACCTCTGCCACACACATGTATTAGTATAACCTCTATATAATATTGATAATATATAAATGCAACCGCACATAATGTTTATTATTTTATTATTATTACCTGTATATAAAAATGCATTCCGCAACGCTATATGAATATATAGTTATAAGAATAATTTCAATCAATTTCAATTCAATATATATACATATATATACATATAACTGTTATTGCTTACGCAATAAGAAAAATATCTTGATGTTAATTATATATAGTAGAGAGACAGTAATACATTTGTAAATATATAATACATTTTTTGTTTTTTTATATAATAGTTGAAAAATGCAATAATAATATAAAATCAAGTTTAACAACACGATAATATAAAAACAGATATGCGTTATATGAGAAAGAAAATCTATCACAACAGTCACATAAATATAGTTATCGTTAAAAAAAAAATATTTGATTTTTATATATATCGTTTTTATTCTATATACAAATAAATGTACATAAATGCAAACTAGAATTTATATATAATGAAATATTCACGTATATGGTTTGGAAAATATATATCAATCGCGTTTATGTATGCAAAACACATTTTCAAAAATAGAAAATTCCAAGTGATTCATATCTGATTATAATAAAAATAAAAATACCATTTTATTTTATGTCAAAGTCAAAAATAAAAAAATTCAATACACATTTAAATATAAAAAAAAAAAAAAACTTTAAATATATATAATAAAATGTAGGTTAATTTATTTTAAATTTAAAATAATTGAACTTCATGAAAATTATTATTATTACTGCGGGAAAATAATATTTTTTTTCGTAATTAAAATATCCCCAACCAATGTATATAAACTCTTTAAAATCATATTGTTGTATGTGTATTATATATTCTATATTATTTTTCTTTTTTGGTTAATGAATTTAATATCATTTTATATAATTTCGTGACTAACACAAAATTTATAATAATATATGTTAAGTATATATATAAATATATCGTTTTAATGATATAATGCATAATAATGTGTGAATTTTTTTTTAAATTAAAATATGTGTATTTATTTCATTGTAAATAATACCGCGCGCGTATAGAGGGTCATTGATTTCTTATTATTATATATACTATCAAACATATCAAACATATATACATATATAATTGATGTTAATTTTTTTTATATAAAATATATATTTAACTGTTATAAAAATAAATTAATTCTTTATATATTAATAATAAAAAAACATAAATTTTAAAATTTTATTTATATATATACAAATATGGATATGTGGACATTAATAAATATGTAGAGATAATTTTTAGTGAAAAAATTTTTAATGATAAAATTAAAATATCGCAAAATATATACATTTCTTTTAAAAATCATATAACTACATTTTAAAATATAAAATAAATAACTGATCAATACTGTATTTTTTGAATTTTTAAAATAATTATTGCATATCAATAAAATTAATCCAACCAAATTTTATTGTTTTTATATTACGTAATACTCTGAATTTCTTTTTAATTTTATTATTATTTTTGCATTTATTATATAATTATAAAACACATTAAATGCCTCTTTAATATAATATTGTAATATCAATATAAATTTGTATTTGTTCATCTATAGAAATTTAACGATTGTCAAACAGATTCATACATTTACATATAAATGCTAATATAAATTTGGTTTGTGGTTTATTTTTTTTACATTGTTTACATAACAGTAATCCATTAAATTATTATTTTTTTTTTTTTGATAAATGTCCCTTTACTTTTTTAAATTATACGACTGTTTGACATAAATCAATATTCTATGTGATATCGAATAATGTCAAATGTTTATATTAAATATCTATAAAATATATTAGAAAAAACCCATAAAAAAATCTGTATAATTTGTTTTGTTGTTAAATAGATTAATTAACAAGAAAAAAAAAGTCAATATATGGAAAAGAAAAAAAAGAAAATCATCTTAATCGTTTTGAAATAACATTTTTTTTTTCTATATGTGTTCTGTTACGTATATGAATAAATTATAAAAAAAGCGTGATATTTTCTTAATATATTTATGCGAATCTCTATTTTATAAATAAAATATTCAAATTTGATCATATAAATATTATATAGAAATAAAATATCTTATATACTACATAAGGTACGGTGTTTATTTTGATTAAAAATTACCGTAATATAATATAATATTAGAATATGTTGATTTTTATTTTTTTCTTCTTCTTCTTATTTTCTAATAAAATATTTTGAATATTTAATTAGCTTATCTCAAATATTTATATATACCATATATATATGAATAAAGTATAAATATAAGTTAATGTGTAATACACAATATTTATATTAAATGTAAAAATTTATTTTATATATATTATAATATAAAAGAAAGAAAACCAGATATATATATAAATAGCCAATAAGCAGAAAAATCAAAAACAATCATATAAAATATGTATATAAATATAATTTATCTTTCATATCTTGTGAAATATTATAAATATGTAAAAATTATATTATTTAATTTTTTAACCGTAATTTTATATACATATAATTAAATAAAATAAAATAAACGTCTTTATATATATATATACATTATGCGAGATAATAATCATTATTATCAGTTGGTTTTTAATTTAATATATTAATAAAATATGCGTATGGCTTATTTTAAATAAATATTATTTTATATATTCACATTTGCTCTACATATAAAGAAAGGTATTTAAATTATTTCTTCCAAGAATTGAGATTAAAAATTATATAATATTAATAAATAAAAAAAGACCCCACACATCAAAATTATTGAATTTCCACCGCATCATCCAAAAACATATGTATATATTATAGCATCAGGTAATTTAACCGAAAAAATTGATTATCAAAATTACAAATTATATTAAAACGAAAAAAAAAATTAATTAATTGATTGATTTATTTTTTTTTTTTAATAAATTTCAATTATAATATATGATGCAATAGCAATATAACAAAAAAATTAATAAATAAATAAAGGTACGTTAGTACCTATTCTTTGATATATTGTTATTCAATAACGCCATGAGAATAAATACAAATTTTTATTTGGTATTTCTATAATTCTTTTCTATCAATTTATCAATTTTATCTCAAGCATATACTCGTCATATATGCATATATATATATATATAAATACATTAAAATTATGATGCTTTTTACAAAGAGTTGTTTACAATTGCGTGCATTAACAAAAAAAAAGCGGAATTTATTCATTCAATATATAACTAGTAAATTGAATTTTAAAATAAATTAAAAAATAGTCTATCGAAGAGATGCCTATATAGTATAAATAGATATATCTTTCAAATATACTGATGATGTACGTGGTTAATTTATTTGTATAATAATAATAATTTTTTTTTAACGTTTGCATTTACTTTCTTATAATAACTTTTTCAATCAATATTTAATATGCTACTGCGCTGCATAATGGACGCGGACACATAAACATTTCAATTTTTTTTTTTGTTTATTTAATTCTATTATTTATACCATAACCGTAGGAAAATAAATTTTTGAATAATACAAAATTGAAATAACATATATTGAAATAATCTATACGCGGTGGTTATTAAATTTGTATTTGAATTTTTTTTTTTTTTGCTTAATTAATATTTTTACTTTTATTTATAACTACAATATTCCGTATATGAGTATGGAAAATAAATATATAAATTAAAGATCTTCAATATGCATCTAGTATAATATCTCTTGCAATGTTATTTTTTGATATTTTAATTGCAATTTGATATGGTACTTGATGCAGTGAATATATTAATTTATATTAATTTAAAATAATGAGTTTTGATGAATTGACAAAATATTTTATAAAAATTTATCGTTTAAATAACATAATTACTGAATTCTATACAAATTCTTTAGAATATATACTTTATTGGCTTCATCAATGTAATAAAAAATATTGTTGATTAATTTTAAATTTAATTGCTAAAATAGTAAAAATCTATAAGGTATTATAGACATAATTTTAAGTCTAAAACTGAATACAGTTTTTAAATGAATTTTTTTTTTTTCAAATATTACCTCAACTATATCATTTACGTCTATATCTCTTTTAAAACATACATAAAAATTAGCAATTTACAACAAAATTAAAAGAAAAAACATATATGGTGATGAAAACGTTTTCACTGTTTTGGTATACAAAACCCACATCAATTCGTATATATATATATATATTCTTTCATGCATAAAATGTTTCATATATATAAAATTATATTAATATGGATGAAATTTATTGCTGTTTATTTGAACAAGAGAGATACAATACATAATTTTTTTTTGTGTGTAGACGTATGAAATGAACTTGAAAACGCATTTTTTTTTTCATTTTGCAATAAAAAAACATTTTTTTTTTAATAATATATAATTCAGTAAATCTAATTATATAATTTAAAAATCATGTATTGTATACATACACATATAATTATCTTTTAACTTAAAGCAACAATATGACGCTTTATAGATACATTTATATATATACATATATGGTATGTGGATAGTAATTTTCTTTGCATATTATTATCATGATATATATATCTACGAAGTGGTAAATAATGATGCGAAATGAAACCACGGGTGATATTAAAACATATCCTTTATAATGGGTATTTATTTATAATTTTTTTTTATTCTAAATTATCCTGTAATATTTAACTATAATTTATACATGAAAATGTTTTTTTTTTTATTTATTTAATTTTCTCTAGTGCATATTTTCTATTTTTTTTTATACAACAATATAATAATATTAATAATACAATTATAATAATAATAAACAATTATTTATATATTCTTCTTTGAAACGCAAAAAAAGAAAAAAAGGGAAAAAAATATAATAAAACTAGATTTACAATATTAAATATGAAAAAAATATATATATACAAAGAACAATAAAAAAAATCATATATATTTAATCTTCTTTACACCGGAAAATTTCATATATATTATATATATGTATGTACTTCATATATATATATCTAGAGAGCGATGTGCATATTTTGTATATCTTTCTATATATATATATATATATATATAGATGCAATTTTTTCACTAAACAAATGAGATTGTTGTATTTATTATTATTATATATATGTATATATAATATAAATTAATGCCTATCGCACACAATGTCCGACAAAAGGTGTTTTTGTATATATATATAGTAGAAAATGCGATGAAGTTAGTAATGGTGTAAAATTATTTTATTATGATTATTATAATTTTCAAGTAAATTTATCTTTTAATATTCTATTAATTTTTTCCACTTGATGTAATGGTTATTATATATATGATATATAAATATATTTTTATTGTATTTTTACACACATTAGAATTTTATAAATTACAGAGTATATATATATATATATATATTGTATAAAAATTCATAAGATATAAGATCGCAGTCACTTGGCTATATGTATTTATATATTTGTATCTACCCTTTATATTAATTTATATATATATATATATATATTTAAAGATAAATAAAAATATATCGGTAATATAATATCATAAGAATATTACAAAAAAAAAAGACAGAAAAATCTGTGAAACTTTAAAATATATCATATATATATGTATAAAAGAAAAAATTGTGTTAAAAAATCCTGTCTTGCAACTGCAAGCAAGTGCATTAAAGAAAAAAAAATCTATAGATACTAACCAATATATGTTTTTCATACAAAAAAATAACTTTTTTTTTTTCTTCTATAACTTATAATGATTGACTCATATAGTAATGCAAAAGAAAATATATACTTCGTTCATTCACATTATATATTTATGATGTATACGTATATAAAATTTACAGTCATATATATATCTAAAGTTACATTTTCTGATAGATGATTGAATATAATATCTTTTATTATTTATATATGGTCATGTATATCTATATAATGTATATATATATATATATATATATATATATATAGATAGATAGATATGAATAGAATGATCTTAAAAGTTTTTTTTTTGCTATGAAATTATCAGAACGATTGTAATAAGTATAAGTCAATTGTATAAATATAATAAAAAAAAAATCTTTCACCATATTTTTTTATTGCATTTTATCATTTATCAACGATAGATTTACGATAATTTTACGTATAGTTAACAGAAAAAAAATTGTTTTAATTTTACATACCTTTATTATGAGGAAATTTTCAATCAATTGAATTCGGTTTGTTATCGAAATTTATTTTTCTTAACACAATTTTAAATCACAAAATGTATTTATTCACATTAGCAGTTTTTGTATATTAAATTTTTTTTTATAATTGAAATCACTCTATATATATATATTATATAATAATAAAATTGATTGATCACTCCCTGCGTATGGATATATATATATATATAGACAATTTTTTAAACAATCTATAAACACTTTTAATTTAAAATAAATAAATTTAAACGTTTTATATATATATGAATTTTTTTCAAATATAATATAATTGAATTACTATATATAGATCTGTATGTGCGACTATATGAATATTGAATTTTACCACTATAAGTCTTTGAACTTGAACTTCCGCGAAATTTCTCTGAACGATCTTGACCGTGCTAAGGTCGTCACTTAACTAAAGAATACTGAATGGTAATAAGTTGTTATATAAGTTTTGTATAGTCGCTTCTTTACAATACTATTATTATTATTATTATTATGCGTATACACAAATTATATATTTTTTTATATATATATATATGCATATAATTCTAGTATCATTACATACCAGCAACAATTTCATGATCATTATATATTTTACCATTATACGATTACCATTTATATTCATCATGATCATCATCTTGATCAGCATCATCATCATCATTATTATTATTATACCATTCATTCATATAATCATTATATTATCACACATTCATTTTTGGTTTATGCACATACAATCGTCATCATAATTTACATGTAACTATATTTCATAAGCTTAAAATGATAATTCTATATACAAATCTTGTATATACCACCGACTTACCTACCAATATAATGGTTAAACAAAAAAAAAGTAATAAGGTAGATAACTCAAAGAGTAAATTTTTTATATATGCGGACTTAGAGAAATGTGTTAGCTTTTTCATTACACATTCACATTCTTTCTTTTTAAGCTTATTATTATTATTATTATGATGATATTAACACATTTAAAATGATGATAGTGTATATTATATGCATAAAATTATTAAAAAAAAAAATACCTCATTTAAAATAGAAAAATTAAGATGAATACGTGTAGTATATAATAAATATTATCAGAGAAATAATGCGATTATTATGCATTTGTCTCGTTCATATGTATTTCATTATTGAGCTTTATACCTTATATAAATCAATATATTAAACTATATATATCTTTTGTGAAATGTATTCAAACAGAGTTCATCGTACGAATATATAAATACTTATATATAGATTTATAGTATTTTTTTTTTCGTTTAATATTACCATTTTACTCATTTTATTCTTATTCATTTATACGTATATAAATTATTTTAGTCATTTAGCTGCGAATACATATCTTAAGCTTTATGCAAAAGAAATATATATATATATGCATTCTAATAAATTTATGTATATATTGTTGTCTTATTTTATTAAATAATTTTTTTGTAATGTAATGAAATTTGCAATCAAATACATAGAAAATGCATTTTTCTGTTTACGCACGCATATATTTTTTTACAATAGAGGAATTATAATTTTTAATTCATTTTTCAATATGAATATACAAAACATAGACATCAAATACGTATGTATATAGTATACATAGATATATGTATAAATATATCAAATTGATTGAAATGTGATTGAAAAGTGATTGAAAAGACCTTGAAGATTTTCCGTTTATATAAAAAATATTATTAAATATTATTTAAATAATCGTAATTCATTCAATAATTGTTTTTTTTTGTATAATCAAAAATTGATCTGTATACAAGATAAAGGACTCGTCAATTTAAGAAAAAGCCATATAATTTAACATGTCAACCACTCGACTGAAGTTTTGTATATCATCATTCTAATCCTAAACTCTGAATTGGATTTTAATTCGTTCTTAAAAGATAATTATTTTTATCGAATTACATTTGATTTTCCTGCAAGTGATGATACTTAATTATAATGATATTTGTTTGCTATTGAGATTCATCTTTGTGGATCATTACTTTTAAAACTACCGCCTATCTGCAATTCTGCAATTGAATGAATTTATCATCCACATCAAGACTATATGTAAATTAAACAATCTTTATTTCAATAGATGCATCTGCTTTCGAATGTTAACTATGTTAGAAATTTAGATAGAAATCATGACTTTATAGGTAATTAATAAATTAATAATATTATACCTCAAATTCTCATGTTTTAAAATAAATATTGCTATAAATATCATTAACTTTAAATTAAACATCTTTATTATTAAAAATATGAACGCAAAAAATTTACCCATCACATGAAAAAATAAATGATTATTTTTTAATTAAAAAAAATTAATTTACATAATTTGTCGTATAAAAATTCAAAAAAAATACAAACCATAACATTTAATATATAAGCAATGCAAATAAATAAAAAGGTATTTTTTAATTTAAACATATTATAGATAAATAAAAAAAAAATGTTTATATATAGAAAATTTCAGGTTCGTCGTCTATATCTTTTGTGTTTCTTATGGGAAAAATATGCAAAAAATTATATGATAATTTTTTTTCTTCTTTTATTAATTATAAGTTAACAAATTATAAGTTAACAAAATACACGAAAGCAAATACATTATATAGTTAAAATAATAAAAATCATACTTTTTTTTTTCTTCTTTACCGTTTAATTATTATTAAATTTGCCTATAATTTCTGTTGTATATATGATTTAATGTAAGTATTTTAGATATACAAATAATAATAATAATACTATGAATATAAATAATCGTTTATCCAAATTTAAAATCTTTATTTTCATCAAATCACATGAATAAATTCTATATATTTACATATAAATTTATACTAATTTTTGCTAATTAACATATTAATTAGTTTTTGTTTTAGTGTATATAGTATATGATTTTCTGATGAAATAAAAAAATACAGAATTGTTTTTTCTCAAATAGTTTTCGCTCGAAATATGCGGATTATAACGGTGGATCTTATATATACACATGTAACCATAAATACATTCTTTGGCATTGTTTTTTAGTTTGTCTTATTTATTGAGAAAATATTTTCATTTTTTCGGTTTATTTATGTATAAAATATTATATACATTTTACACATTATATGTTCTTATAACATATATCTGGTTCCAATAATATATCATATATTATATTCATTTATACATGATTAAAACTCATCTGTTTTCTATTTATTGATGTAAATTGCTTTTATACAAGAAAATTCAATTATATATAATAATAAAAAAAAGAAAGCTTATGAAGAATTTGCAATTATATCTTATATATAAAGGTATAGTATATAGAAGAGGGAGATAAATAAATGACCATGAAAGAAAAATATTATAAGCTTAAAACATATACATTACTTATTATTTCACTTATTTCACTCTTATATATTTATATACATATATTGAGTATACATACTTTACAAGTACGTTCAACTTTTAAAATTATATAATATTTTCAATATATACATTTTCGCATCTATATACTTATATATATATTATCTAAATTGTTTGGTAACAAACGTCCTTGTCTTACCTGTACCGAAATATTTTCTGTATATGTTGATTTACCTATATGTTATTGCTGTTCATCATATAGGTATTATAATGAATGTTACTATTTTTACTATATTCATAAAAATATATGTATATAAAGTAAATAAAATAAACAACATATGGTATATAATAATAATAATACGAAACAGAAGGCATTGACATTGGTTTCTTCTTACTTTATGTATATAAATATTCTTCTGTGTATATAAATATTTAGATATACAAGTTGTTGATCACCATATGTATTGTATTGTAAAAATATAAATATGTATACAATATAATATGAATATAATTTAAGGTGAAACAGTAACATAAAGTACATGATGTATATCAAATGTATACATATGCAAGCAAATAAAATTTGCATCATTTATAACAAAACCTTACAATGGGCATTGGGATGCAATTTATCCTTTATGTATATATAGGATTTTCATAAAAATAAATAAGGATATTTTATATATAAATAAGGATATAATTTAACTATAATAAAACGGAAAGATAAACTTCATTTTTCAAACTATATATTTTAATATATCATCAAAATTTATTCGTATATATATCTAAAGATGTATTTTATTGATTATTTTTAATCTTGCCACTTATTTATTTTAATATTGATTTACAATTGTTAGGAAAAACTTATTGCTAATATAAAAAAGTGTCTGCTTTATAACTCGTTATACAAATAACCAATAAATAAATAATAAATATAATAGATTATATTATATGGTATTTTATTAAATAAATTTCGCAATGTATTGTTGCTGTTGCGGTATTTATAGTAGTTGGATTATAATTAATTATATTACCATTTGTCAGTATAAATGTCAAATATATAATTTTATGTTCATTTTTGTATAAATTTAAATGATAATAAAAAAAATTGCGGTGTAAATTTATTAAATTCATATAATAACTTGTACTTATACACAAAAAAAAACAATATTTATTGTTTACGTTCATATATATTATACTTTAAACATATTTATATATGGTGAAAATATATTTTACATATTTATATAATATGATTTTATGTTTATATATACATCTAATTAGATGATCATAAAAGAAAATTATTATATCGACAAGAATGAACAAATAATATTAATATAGTAAAAATATATCTATGGTATATGGGATCAAAACTTTATACAACACTGTTATACATAAAAATCCTTCTTCATCAGCAAAGTATCTATGTATATAATATAAAAATAAATGTATTATAAAATATTTTAATATACGTTTATTTTTGTCTGTCGGAATTGTATATATGGTACAAAACTATACCAAACGATATACATATAGCACATAAAATATTATATACATTTATAAATATATGCGCAAACAGATTAAACTTAATTAGATTTGATTGCTCATAGAAAATAAATTTTCAATGTAACATTATGGTAATTATTTATTTATCTATATATTTCTTCTATGATATTTATATTATATATTATATATAATACCTGATTTTTTATTTAAAATATATTTAACCTGCACATAAGTAGAATAAATAATAAAAGGTATAATATACAATTTTTTTCGTGTATATGCTCACTGTACATATTCATTTATTTATTTATTTATATAATAAATCCATATAACACTAATAATAATAATAATAATAACACTAATAATAATAATAATAATAATATTTCTTCTAATTTCCATATGTGTAACGGAAAAATTAAATTTTATCTATATTTATATTTTTTTATACATATATATAATAGTTTTGAAGAAAATATGCGCGCAAGTATATAAACATTTACCTGAATAAAATGGCATTATATGGATATTTAAAACAACTATCGATAACTATATATATATATATGTATGATAAAAACTTTTTTAATAATATCTCTAAATATGCAGATAAAATGTTTTCTATTTTTACTATTAGCCTTTAATTACATTATTATATGTATAATAATGCAAATAAGAAAAAAAATATATGCTATGCTGCGGATAATTTGAATGAAATCGAACTTGAGCAAAAAAAAAATAAATAAAATAATAATAGACTAGTATTTATCATAATTAATTTGAATAGCGTGTGAAAAACGAAAACATGAAAACAAATAAATCACTTTAAATAAAAACCAAACGGTATAACATATATATTAATGTATAGTTTTTATTTTTAAAATTGATCCATGGCAGTTTTTTCTTTGGTTCTATATCGACAACTGACTATTCTTAATGTAACTGTCTATAAAATTCATCAATTTTTAGTGTCGGTGATGATAGGAATTTATCCGGAGTCAAATATCTGATTTTCATAACCATTTGAACTCGACTCATTATTTCAAACATAAAATCATCTTCATTCAACGATGAAGGTCATTTTTGGTTAAATATAACTATGTATGCATAATTGGTTGGTTGCATTTTTGGAGTAATGAAAACTGACATATGAACATTAACCCGTATGATAACAATAAACATTATTGTATTAAGGTTAAAATACGTAATGATTTTTATGATTTACAATTGAAAAATGATTTAAAATGTATGAATTGATGGTGCGGAAGAATCGGACCGATTACATTACGACCGAAATTATCACATTAATCAATCTTCAAAATAAAAATGCCATTAATATC
Source organism: Dilophus febrilis (assembly GCA_958336335.1). Taxonomy (NCBI): domain Eukaryota; kingdom Metazoa; phylum Arthropoda; class Insecta; order Diptera; family Bibionidae; genus Dilophus; species Dilophus febrilis. Next base: position 47,010,946 of record OY284468.1, read on the forward strand.
TCAAAAATTCTAATAAAAAATTCTTATATTTGATGAAAATTTAGATATTTATCACTTCTTTATGCCAACTACATAATTTATTACATAAATAACTGTATTCACATTAATCCCATAGTATTATTTAATCAAATTAAAACAATGTTAAGCGGCCAACATACAAATATACAAAAACCATTAATTTAGAGATAATTTGCGAATACAAAATATTAAGAAATCAATTACAATCACAGCAAAAATGCATTAAATATACGATAAAACCATATAAAAATCAATAGGGGATTTTGACGATATATTGTTGTAATTAATCGAATTTAGTAAATACGTACTCTATATATAATCAATCGTAATTCAATATTACAACATACTTAATTACCTATATATATATATATATAATATAAAATTAGATTTGTATATCGCGTTATTATATGTATAAATCTGATAAAAAGTTTTAATTAAAATATTATTTACTCTCACTTCCTTATTTACATTTATATTTAATAAACTTTATCATCGCGCTTAGGATTAAATATTTATATGTAAATAAATGTTTATAAAAAAAAAATGATTCTAATAAATGATTGAGTACCAAAAATATACATATCGTTCAATGAACTTTTTTTTATTAATGAAAAATATTTTTCACTAAAATAAAAACAAAATTTATCAATATACAAAAGTGTAATTTCCATATATATATCTTCTTTAAGTTAACAACTACTACTCTATAGATATATTTTTATCGGTATACTTTGTATTATTAAATTAAATAAATAAATTTTTACATATAACTATTTATTTATATGTTTTTGCACACAACAGAAATAAAAGTGCATTTATTATATATATATATATATATATATATATATATATATATATATATAAAAGGAAATGCTATAAAATATTAATATTATAAAAATGTAGATTAGTGACCTCTTCTCTACCTGAAAGATATATATATATAAATATAAATATATTTATTTTTATTTACATATTATATATAGGTATGAATTTCTTCTTATTGTATATAAATAAATATATAAATACATAATTGTATTATATACACAAATATATAAATGTTTGAAGAAAAAATAAAAAAATAAATAAACACAATTGTATCTGTGTATCTGTTGTACAAAAAAACTTTATATATATATATATATGCACTCGTCGTGTATTTATAAAAGATGAGTAAGTGAGCACCATTATCGTAACTTACCTACATTTATTTACGATATACATATTCATAATTACATTTATAAAATATATATTTATATATATATGCTGGTAAATAAATATATTTATTTATATTATATTATATTGTATTGTATATTGTATATATGCAAGCATAAATATAGATATAAACATTCGAACATATAAAATAATTATAAATTATTATTTATATATTACTTTGAGTACATCATGTTTATATATATAGTTATACTATATATATTAAACATATAGAAAAAAATTTTAATTGGATTTAATCTTATGGATGTAAAAATACTAAAATATTAATCTATTTTTTTACGTATATATTTTTATTTGTTAAAGAGCCGTTGTCTGTTGGTTTAAATTTGAATTAATAATTGTTATGGTTATGTGCGTTCCTATACTTCACGCAACAAACTAAATAATATTATTTTACTATTTTGAATTAAATTATAAATGTTATTCTAAAGCTATATATGTATATATATTTTGCAACAATCTATTCTTACACTTAATTCAAAAGAAACGAATCATACATGTGGATATATATTTCTGTAAATATATATAATTTATAAATAAATATTATAGAATGGTCAAAAGTACGATATTATTTCTTTTCATTTTTATAAAATGCAAATAACATTCGCTTTTTTCAAATTGAAATGTTTTTAGAACATTTTTCTATGCATTTTTGTAAAAATTTTCTTAATAACTAATAAGAATAATAGTTTCTTAATACAGTATTCCATTAATTTTCTTTTTATTTTTTAAATAACGATTAATTTGAAATCCTTTCCCTTCTTACGATATTTAAAGCAATACAAAATAAAATTAAAACCAATGAATCAATGTAATAATTCATATTATTATCAAAATCTCAAATTGCAGATCTCAATAAATCACCATACAAAAAATATATATAAAATTCATTTCATTTATACATTTTAAATAAAATTTGGGTAACCTTCAAAATATTATAATATATATTTTTGCTTTTTTTTTTACTATAAAAAACTTAATTTTGTTAAAATTTACAATTTACATTTATAAAAATCATATTTTTTTTTCCATTATTCAATATACAAAACTTTATTTATATATTTGAAAAGTAAACCGGAAATTTCCTTTTATCATACAATATAGAATTGATTAAATCAAATTATAATGTTCGTTTAACAATTTTTACCATCAAACAAATAAAAATATGTTAAAAGAATATAAATGAAAAAAAAAGAAATGATTTACAAATGAAAAATTGATTATTATATCGAATTATTTTTGTAATGGTCCATTAATTTTAATTGCACAAGTAAAATCACGTTCTTTTTAATAATCAATAGTTTTTACTAAAATTCAATGGTTTTTTTTCTTTCTTTTTTACTTTTGGTTCTCTAACAATAATAATTGTGTATTTCTTTTCATTTAAATCAAATTAAATCATATATATATATATATATAATTAGTTATATTACTATAATTTTTTTTTACCGGTGTCTAAATTTCTATATATATATTTTTTTTGTGCGGTTAAAGTATATTTGCGTGTGTGCATTTTATTTATAGTACTATCCATATATAAATTCTATTTATCGTTTAACTGTTTTTTAAAAATAATAACAAAAGATTTAATATATACATATTACAAAAAAAAATTAATTCATGTAAAAGAATCAAAAAGCAAAAAAATTGCCGCATATATTCGTACGTGACAAATGTAATTGATGAATGTAATTCTTTGGATGTTTTAAAAATATTTCATTCAAATAAATATCAATTATATATATAACAACAAAAAAATTAAGAAGGTATTTTAACTTTTATTTTTTGCGATAGTTTATATATTGAGTCTATAGAAAATTATTGTCGCGTCTACTTGGATTAATTCCAAATATATTTTATTTTGACATATTTTTACCAAATCGTCAATCAAATATTAGGAATTATGGCATTCTTTAATGGGACATATGAAGTGAGTCAATACCTTGATATAGACACATTCCAATATCGTATTAATTTAATATTTTGTCATAAAAATACGTATAAGTTTATAATAAATAAAATAAAATTCGGATATTGGATATAAAGTTATAGCAATAATGTATTTATTATAAAGGTAAATGTATAATATTTTGAAGTTATTTCAAATGAAGACGTATTGCTATGTATATAAAGTTAATTTTATGTGTGTGGTTATATAAAAATAAGAATTTGATCATTTTAATATTATCGAAAATATACCAAATTCCTTTTTCGACTTATAATTTAAATATAATGTGTACGTTTTAAAATCCGCTGAACATTACTCATGTACTTAAATCCAGTATATTATACAAAAATGTTGTATATCCTCCGCAGGAGATCAAATATAAGTAATCATTAATTATCACTTTATTTCCAAATTAGCACATATTTTAATAAATCAATATTAAAATTAAATTTTAAATTTCTATTATTGTTAGAATGATTCACTATTATAATCCTATTCTTAATTGCATTTATTGGGGAAAAGAATACGTTTTATAGTCATTCTTAAAAATATACATTTTGTTTGTAACCCCTAGCGTTTTCTAAAGATTAATTATTAGTTAATAATCGTAAAGTTTATAATTTATCATTCCCACGTATTAATATGCCTTATATATGAAAATTATTTTGTTTTTTTTTCCAAATTAAATTATAAATTATATAACTACGCTTACGAACGAAATACATTTCATTCATTCATAAATTATATGACCGCATCAGTGGTATGGAATTATGAATGAATGTAAAAATAAGTTATTATTGATTGACACACTTGCATTTTATTTATTATTACGCCAAATATATGAAGATTTCTTAAAAAAAAAGTTTCTTTTGAATTAAAGGTTGAATAAACAAAATGCAAATTGTTTTTAAACTTCTTTTGGATAAATTTATGTTAAATTTTAGCGAATCATTTTTAAATACATATTTTAATTGATTTACATAAATATACTGTTGATGATGTATTTCATATATAAATAACCTATAATATTTTTTTTTTTATCAATGGTCATTAAATATTTTTAAATCAAGAAAATTCTTTAATATATATTTACGTGTGATTAATTCCAAGCATATAACTACATTTAAATCAAACGTTAAGATTATCTGAATACAGCAAATAATATATATATATTATCATATTGAAACTTATTATTATTCATATATTAACTAAAATAAAATATGAATATATAAATATAATGAAGATCACTATGTCATGTAATATAATATTTTATGGATTGTCATATTATTATCCATGCAAATTGGTATATATAAAAATATGAATATAAGATGAACGCATCATATAAAATAAATTTTATATATTTCACGGTTTAACATATAAAAACAAATATACATATATTTGAAATTGGGTTAAATTAAAATAAAAAATGATAAATGATTTTTTTAAACATACCAAAAATGCCAAAAAAAAATGTACATGTTATCATTAATTTATTAATTTGCATCTTTTTTTTATATACAAACAATAGTACGCGAGCTGCTGTTTGTACATTTCGGATGTGCTTTTGCAAAAAAAAATGTTCAAAGAATGGAAAAATTACAAAAAAAAAAATTCTGATTGAATTTTAATATGTATTTTAACATACATTTTAAACCAAATACTTAATAAAATGATATATTGTACGTGAATAATTTTATAAATCAACGAAAAGAAAACGCCATGTATTATGACAAATTTTAATATATAAAATAAATATTCACGTATTAACAATAAAAGAGTTAAAAGAGTTGACGTAATTTTATTAAATGGATTAATTTTTTTTTATATTATACTCATTTTTAATATAATTATATATGTTATTCTACATAAATACTAAATACATACCATTGAAGAGTGACATTTATTTATCTAAAGTATACCACCACACAATTTGATGGCCATAATTATAATTACATATACTTCAATTTTATTGTTTTATTTATTATCTATGTGCACTTGTAAAATATATAATTTATAGATATTAAAAGTTGATTATAAAAGCAAACAATAATATAGCCTTAATTCTTAAAAATAGATTTTTTAATTTTGTTGTGTAAATTTCATTTTTAATTCTGTATAATTTAATTGTAAATCACTTGGTATATGTTTTTCGCCATTGTCACTATGGGAGAAATTAATATCTTTGTAATCAGCAGAACGGGAAAAACACAAATCGCTTGATGCAAATGAAAAAAAGATGTCCATAGATGTCATTAGTCCAACCCCGTATCATTTAAAATCAATTGAAAATATGAACAATATACTGAATAATATACTATTTAATAATTCATTGTCAATATTTATTTTCGATAAAAAAAAATAATTGAAAATGATAGTTTAAAATATGTGGAGTTTTACTTTAAAATTTTCTTATAAAAGATTTAAAATCTCCTTAAAAATCGTATTACATAAAAGTTAAACTAATGACCTGTTTATTGATACAGCAGATAGATATTTCATTAGCTATGTGCATCTCTTTATAATTGATTTCATTACAAAATCATTATTCTTTTATCGTTTTATTATAATTATATATTCAATGTTTACATATACCAACAAAAAATATATAAACAAATAAAATTAATTAATATAATTACTATTGTATATATAATGAAAAAAAAAAAATTAAATGGGAAATATTTAAAATAATTCCAATAAATATAATAACCATATAAAAATATATCAATAATAATAATAATAATAATAATAATAATAAAAATAATTAACGATTATTTTTATATATATATACGTTTATATTTCTTAAGAATATTCACTATAATAATATGGCATGTGTTCTAGGGAAAATTGTTTTGGTTTTCTTTGCTTTGCGACAATCGCAAGAAGAATCTATACCTACGAATCCAAGTATGTAAAGTCTATATTATATATGTATATAAAGATATATAATTTTATATGCATTTTATTTCATTTTTACCTGTGCAAAGAATTATACTATAACTATTATAATAAAATGAATTATTGTATATTTATTTATATTCTCTATATATATATAAATACATAAATTTTAAAGCTAAAGGTATAACAACTATAAGAAATAAGAAGACATATATTAAAAAAAATAAAAATAAAAATTATAAAATTTCTGTAAATAGACTTGAAGCGAAATAAAATTGTATCATGTATTTTTAACGCATTTAGAATATCTTCTTAAATATATAAATAATATAAATTAAAAAAGGTAAAATAAAAAACAAAATGTTTAAAAATAAATATGCGATGCGGCGATTGTATATATATTTATAATATATATTATATAGATTTATATATTCGAACTAAATAAAATGAATCTTAATTAATAATGATTAATGACAAATTAAATTACGTTCGATTAGTTATGCATCATATATGGAATAATAGAAATATAACATTGCTTGATGTGTATAATTTTTTATATACAAATGGATAGAATTATAGAAATTTATTTATCCTTGCAAGGTTGTCTGTAAAATTAGAGATTATTCATTTTGCTATATAGTTTTGTTCCATATAAATATGTATATATATAGTAGATGAAAATCTCTAATTATAGGATTTTAATATTATTATTGTTTACCATATAATACCCGCGCACACATACACACACATATAATTATCTTTATTGGATGTTATATAGAAAATTATATATGAGACAAATATTGAATAAAGACTGAAAAATATATATATATGTTAGATTATTAAAAATCTCTTTTTTTGTGTGTTATTATAATGTTAATCAATTTTAGCATATAGGTATACAAATGTGTATATTTGCGGTATATGTATGAAATAATATAGAAATACGATATGACAATGACATCATTTTTTGTTTAGTTCTTTTTTAATAATATTTAATAATAAAGGTAGCTTAATAATTTAACACATTTATCCGCAAAGACTACAAAAATATATATACGAATTATTAATGCTTTTCTTTTATAAATGTCTATATACATACCGAGCGATGATGAATTGTGTATTTATTTGTATTATTAAAATTATTAAATTAACTAATAATTTACTTTTTTTCGTTTTTTTTTTCAGGTATAAATGAAATGATTTACATTGCATTGCTTTAACAATATTTCAATATTTGTTATTTATTAATTAAACAAAAAAGATAGACATACGAATATAGTCACTAACCTTTACATTGCTGTAAATAGTCATAATTGATTTTTTCCTTTTTTTTAAAATATGATTTAATCTTATTTAATGAGTGCGAATCGATTAATTGATAATTCATGTATTATTTTATTTTTTCACAAAAAATATTGTATTGTATTAATATAGAATTAATTTAATTTAAATGATATAGTTTAAGAAAAATTAAACTTTATTGGAAATTCATTTTTTATTCTTTAATGACCTTATTTAATTCTTTAATATATTTATAAATGCAATATAGAAAAAAAAAGTGTTACTTATTATAACGATTTAAATTACCATATATAAATCGATGTTAAAAATTCTTTTTGAATTACTAAATTTTATTATGGTTTATATATTATAGTTGATGAATTTGAAATCAAAAAATTATTTATATAAGTATAATTTCTAAATTATCAATAAATTATATGATTAAATACATTTTCACACTGAAATCGTTAATTTTATTTGCATTTATTCATTTTAAATTTGCACAAATATTTATATACAGATATATGTTTTCGCGATCGCATAGTACCGTTGTTATTGGTTATATATTGATTGATTTCATATGTAAATAAAATGACGTCTTAAAGAGGTTTTTTGTTTGTATAATTTATACAATATATTGTAAAAATCTTAAATATTTTGTGTGTGTCAAAATAATAGCACTTTCTTAAATTCAATTTTTATATATTTATTTTTTTTTATTTTATCATTTTCTTATTTAATATTTATTTTAAATCAAAAATTCTTACGAACATATGAAATATTATAATATTTTATAGTATTTTTATAACTGCAAAAATATAAATTATTGATGATAGATTTTTTTTTTATTTTTTCATCTTTCTTTTACATATATTTTACATGATTAAACATATATTGTGACATATTAATGGGAAAGATAGATGGAAATTAAAATATATTAACTTATGTATACAGTATAGAGCGCGATATGTTATAACAACACCAATCAATATATCTATCTCTTCATATATATATACGTATACGTATATACATCAGCCAGGAACAGAACTAAATACCAATGGATATGACATAATCTTTATAAAATAAATAAAAATATAATCAATAACGGATAATTTTGTGTGCGTTGTTCGAATTTCTTAAATGACTCAAAAATTTAAAATAAATACATTTATTTAAATATATATTTGTCATATATATATATACACACAACAGATCACTGTAGAGATGTAGGTATATATAATATTTTTTTAACAAAAATAAAAACATGTGAATTTTTTTTTATAATTTGTATATATTTCGATATCGCAAATAATTTATATAAAAACAAAATAAATATATCTATATATGCGAAAATAAATACAAAATCAAATTCAATGAACTCAATATTTATTATGTTTATAATTTCATATATTTTATTTATTTTTTTTTCTTTACACTTGAATTATATGGTAAATAAATAAAACACGATATATATATAATTTATAAGAAAAAGTAAAGGTGAATATATTTTTTATTTTTTGGGTTTGTCTGTAAATAATTTTTATTATTATTATTATTAATATTACATTTAAGGATAAATTCGAATAAATCGATAATTTATATATGAATTTAAACATTGACATATCGCTCACCAAAAGCCAATGAACTTATTTTAGAACTATATATATACATATATACTTATACGATTAGTCGTTCATTGATTTGTGTTTTACCTGTGCGATCATCATACATAATATTTAATTAATATTCAGCATATTTTAAACAAATAGAAAAATTATGTAAATTAATTGATTTATTATAATTTAGGTAATGTTTGTTTTTACTTATTATTTTATAAATAACATTAATTATTTCTTTTTAATTTTTATCTTGGTTGTTTGAAAAGTGGTATAAAATAATTTTTGATTATTTTGAATAGCGTTGGCTATGTATTAAAAATAAATCAATAATCTTTTTGTGCCAAAAATGTAATATATAAAAATTGTAATAATTTACCGGACAACAAATGATTATTTAACATATAATATATATATTATAGGTATATACAGTTAAAAAACTCATAATAAATATTACTAATTATTTAAATAATTTTACCTATATTGATATTTACGTATAAAAATATATATATAATACCGATATTATAATATTGATTTTTTTTTCTTATTCAATAATTATTATTATAATATTTGCAATTTATTTCGAGTTAAAGAAGTAAAACGAAAACCAATAAAAAAAAATTGACCATAATTTTTTTTTCATTTGTAAATATAATATTTAGTAAATGAACGGTATATTTATTTTATTATATATTTTTCATTTTTATTTTAAGGTAAAATTATTTATATATATATATATATATGACTATAATTAGTTTTATGTAAATGGCAAATATAATAATAATAAAATTACAATTTTTTACTCTATATATTTATGAATAATATATAAACAGTAATATGCAAAATTATTATATCATAAAAGTTTATTTTTATTTATTGATTTAAGTTAGTTTATTTTTTTTATTATCATTTTTATTTTAATATATGAAAAACACTGCAAAATTGTATTATATATTAATCATATACTATATATATGTTTCTTCATATTTCATAAATATATATATATATATATTGATGAAGATATTTTAATCTCATAAATATTTGCTGACATGTGTATAAATACCGCATACTTCTTCAATTGATGTTTATTTTGCGTATATACAAAATAAAATTATATATATATATATTGATTTTTACATAAAAATATTGTTTAAGATAGATCATAAAACATTATATTAAATATCTTTTTATCTATTTATATTACAGACTATTTTTTTTTTGTAGGAAATAAATAATGTTTTTTTTTTGCATTTTTAGACGCTAATTATAATTAACAAACATACAACTGTATAAATGAGATGTAATTTAAAATAATTATTGTATGTAGCATTTTCGTCATTAAAATTTGAAATAAAACTTTGAAAAATACATTATTTTTACTATACAGTGTGTCCAAGCTAACGTTATTTATCCAATATCTTCGAAACCAGTGCAGTTATCACTCGTATGATGTTAGTGGGGGTCGCATGGGGAATTTTTTCCACAAACGGGGATTTTCCAACCGGTGTAAAATGTGCGAAAACTCGGTAAAACTGTATGAAATCATGTGTTGTGATGTATTGGAAAGTTGTTCAACGTTAAAAATTAAGGGAGGTGTCCAAACAACGCCCCGTTTTTAAGGGGAAAAATCGAAATTTTGATTTTTGCATTATAAAACCATATTTTTTTGATAGAATGCAAAAATCTCATTTAAGATACAGATATAGAGATACATGAGATAAAGGTGATCGTAAGCATTTTAAAAAAAAAATGGGAATAAAACATAAACCAAAAAACAGTAATCATCTGACTGCTTTAGCCATAAAGTTATATTTTTTAAAGTTTTTCGACAGAGATTGTGAAAAATCAATTATTTTTTGTATACATCAAGGACGATTCCTAGTATTGTTCAAAGTGTTCTAGAACGCCCTAGAAATCTCAAGAATAACGTCCAAAACATCCTAATAATATCTAATAATATCTATAATATCCTAACATTTTAATTAAATTATTAATTCATCCATTCAATAAAAATATTAAAAGTGAACATGCATTTTCTCGGCATACTGTATAGATATATAGCAAATATTTGAGAATATACAATTGAATACTCTGATGTTCAAGAAACACAATGAACAATATATGCGTGCTTGACTGCCTGACTGTTTATATTTATATTTGATTTCATTATGTACTACACTCGCATTCAGCATAAAAAAAAATCGTCAACAATTCCCCTTTCACTGTGTCGTCTTTCGTCTACTAATCTACTATGTACTATAATTTGTGTTAAATGAATTGCTTGAACAATCATCGTAGTGTCGCTGATATATACTTTCATATATAGCACAGAAAATGCGAATATATGGAGGTATATAAGCGCGATATATGGGCCGGTATTGTTCAAATTTTATTTGAACAACATTATTATTTATTTCATTTCTCCTCCAAATTCATTCTTTCTATTCTATTCATTCAAACAGATGATGTGATTTTTTTATGCAAAATTAAAAATATAGTGTTGGATAAAAAATTCTATTTACATTTATTCATTTATTGTTAGACGTATTTTATTTTTTAGTTTCATAATTAATTATCGTCGCTCGTCCTATACTAAAATCATATTTTATTAGCTTTTTTTATCTTTTAAGTTATTACTTCAATTTTCATTTTGAATATTGAAATATTTAAAATCTAAGCCGCAATTCCACAAAGCGGTCATAGACGAATTCGTTAAAACAACTCGAAAAATGGAATTGGTTTATAAATAATGTTTCTAAAATTACGAATTGATTTCTATTATTTAAAGAACACTGAAAACACTAATTGTAAGTAGTACATAATATTAACATATTTATTTATTACATTTGTTATACGAAACATATTTACCTCTTTTCACATATAAGAAAATTGAAAATTTATGTACAATATGTTAACACGAGTTTTGTGTAGCTATGACCTGATAATTTGTTACACATGCTAAATGTTTACATCGCATTGTTCCATCAGAACGAAACATACACCAATATAAGTATTTTTTCTATCAACTATCTGTTAAAAATTGTTTCTTATAACAAATGTAATAAATACCAACAAGTTACTAAAAACTAGTAAAAAGGCCAGGAAAATCAGATTACAGCTTAACGTTGAACGTCCACCTATGCCTTCCTATTTTCGTGCATGGTATACATAATGATTTATTTGCTACCTTCATCAGTAATGATTTCAGCATAACATAATATCAAATAAAGAAAGAAAATTGATTGAAATATATTTTATGAAAACCGTGCTAATAAAATTCAAGATACAATTCCAGGATATTTTTTTTTAATAAAATGTTATAGTTCTTTCTGTTTTTTTCTTTTGTATTAAAAACAATAAAAACATAATATATGTAATTCAATTTAGATATACATAGAGGATATGTGATTGATGCTATATATATACTTATATTTATAAATGAAATTATATTATACATTGCTATACAATGATAATGTTAAAATAAATACATTATCTATAATAATAATAAAATTTTATACATTTACATATATATATATATATATATATATATAGCATATAATCATCTGACATTTATGCAGCACTTCAATGTATAGATATAATAAATATGCTTTCATAAACTTCTGTATGCATATATATACATTTAAATATTAATATTATATACCTTATGTTATATAAACTATATATATACAAGTATTATAAAGTATTATATTTTTATTATATAAAATAAATTCGTGTATAATATAAAATGTAGTTCGGTATCGTTTCAATATTATAATATTTATATAGTTAACCATTTAATGTGTATAACAATATTTTATTTTTATTATTGAAAATGTATTTTCAATTACAACATTTGATATATAAATTTATAAACAATTTAATCACGTCGATGCGTTTAGTGGTTAAATTTAACTTTATTTATATATATATTTAAACTCAAATGCGAAAATTTACACACCATATAGAATTTATTAAATGCATGTATTTCATTTATTATATATATATATATATAGTTATATAGTAATGCAATAACGCATATATAATATCCGTTGCCTGCAGAAATTATATTGAATTCATTTTTTTGTTTTTGTTTTATACAACTTGGTGGTATAGGTACAGAAAAAGATATGCGATATTAACACATTTAAAGAATAAATATAATATCAAAGTAATAACTATATATATATATATATATATATATAAATATATAAGAGATAAGTCATAAACACCAGAACATCAATAAATTAATTTATTTATAGCGCTTTATATCTTTTAAAAAAATGTATATAATATATATATATATATATATATATATATATATATATATATATATAATGTTATGTTTTTTTCTTCTTTATTTATTTATTATCATAAAGTATGTATATATTATACTATACACAATTATTTCATATTCTTATATTTATATTTTTATGGTCCACCATTGATTGTTTGTTATATTGCATCAAAATATATATAAATATGTATATACATGTTATTTGCGAATTTACGATTTACTTTTAATCTTAACCTAATGATAATAAAACAATTTATCTGAATAAAACGTATATTTTTTTAATGATATATGTATATAAAATAAAAAAAACCGTTTTATTATATGATATTTAGTTCACTTAACTTATTTATTTATAATAGGTACTCCGAGATAATACCAACATTGTTGTATAATTGCCATTATTATTAGTAAAGTTGGCATTCCATTGATAAGAGAGTTCAATAACTGAAATTCGTTCGTCTTAAGTACTGACATAATTTTTTTATTTTTTGTTTAATTTTTCTCCTTACAATCAACACGGAAATATTCAATAGTATTATTTCAACAAATCTTATCCATTTTGCAATGAAAATTTTTTTTATAATAATCAAATATATGAAACATTAATTAAGTTTAAAAATTAATTTATAAATTATGTAAGAATATTCTTTATATGTGTATACCTATTACAATCATGAATCATTCAGATTATTAAAAACAAAAGAAAAAAAAATCGGTATTATCAAATGACATGGTTTACTGATGAATTAATGAAGCATAAACCATCCCATATATATTTATATTTTACTATAAGTATATCTCTATATTAGATTGGATTAGATTAGAGATAGTATATACCGAAAACCGACAAAATTATTGATGCATTTGATGACTATTCATTAAAATACAATATATATTTTTCAAAAAATTATATATATTGTATTTTTATTTAAATCTATTATTATCGATACCGATATATATATATGATTTTATTTTTAATTAATGTGTATGTGACATAATTTGAAAAAAAAATCTATTTACAGTTGCATAGTTTAAATATTTTTTTATAAAATATCTACCGCGGATAATAGAACATTGACTTATATACTATATTATGAAATGATATATATAATGAATTGATCAAAAATAAAAAACTTTTACTCTTCATCATTGTAGAATATTTTATTTTTTTTTTCTTTTAAAATTATACTATTTAATTAAATGCCAAAGTGAAATTATCAAACATTTATATATTAATCTAATTCCATATATTCTAATCGAAAATTATGATACAAATCTATTAATATTTGAAATTAGACAACAATTGGATCGTATAGTTATATATAAAACGCTAAAACACTTTTTACTATACCATATAATTCCATGTATTATTGATGCATTAGTTTTTTTTTTAAATATTAGATGTTGATCTCTGTATAATAAGTTTTATTATAAATTTTATTTAGTTTCACTATTGCATCGCGTTACAAATACTCAAATTAGATAATCTTAAATTATATACATTATATATATTTAAGAACAAATCTATATATACATATATATATGTTATATACCCTCTTATCTTCATCAAAGAAAAAGTGTGTTAAATATATGCAATTTTATTTATTCACTCATTAGTACATTATATATAGATATAACTTTTTAATATATTAAATTGATTCATTATTTTCATTTAAAAATTGAAATGATATATTATAGTATATCGTGCAATAACATGGAAGTAAAAAATGCAAACACACACAAAATTTTATCATATTATATATTGTATTTGAAATAAATAACACTCTTGATTAATTTAAATATATGGTTTGATTTATTTCTTATATTATACTTATATATCAAATCACGATCCAAAATGTTGCATTTTATTATATAGTATTAATGTTTTTTTCTCTAAATTTTAACAATCAATATTACCTCTGTCCCATAAGTTTCCGAACTAGTCACCACCTATAGTTGTAACATTGTTCTTGGTTAAATGCATATTTCATTTACATTCTGGCAATATTTCATGACAAATGAACTACTATAATTCAATTTATAGAGAACGGAGAATGTGACAGTATGTTTTCTAACATGATCGAAAAATGCAACAAGAACAAATAGAGAATATCAAAATTGTGCTTTAAACCTGGAAAATCATTTACATATATGAAACGTCTATGAATTTGAGGAAAACTAAAAACAAACATTCATCGTATATTTTAACCACCAATTGGAATCTATAGGAATTGGTTAATGATCAATGTATTATTCCACATAATCTATAACAATTGATCAAAAACCGAGAGGAAACTTATGGTACAGAGTGTGTAAGTATAACAAAATCATTTGACGAGATGAATCTTAAACTTATGTATATATAATATAAATGTGTTCTAAAAAATATAGCCCTAATCTCTTATTAAGTTTTTATTGAGTTATTGAAATGCATCACAATATGAATATAATTTTAATATTTATATAGTGCGATGATATAGAATATAAAATATGTTATTTATTTATTATTAATTATTTTATTATACTCTCACCGTAATTCGCACCCATAAGGGATTTCTCTGAATAAAATCATTAATATTTACTGTGGTTATTTAATATGGATAATGAGTATGTACATATATATTATTTTATTCATTAAAGATATAATTCCGTATATGTGATTCTATTTATGGTATTAAACATCCACTTAAAAAACTGAAAACATTTTGTGGTCGTAGATTCGAATTCTATATATGTATATACTGAAACATGAAACATTTTTTGTTCTCTTCCTTTATTTTCGATTTATCCCATACTGTTGGTCATACAGATATTTATTAATACCGAAACGACACGATTTGAGACCAAACAACCGAAGAGTCAGTTCAAATTTTTTTTTTTGTATAAAAAATCCAATGATGTGTATGAATGTTTTGATAATCTTTGGACATAATAATTGAATTCATAAATTTAATATCATTTTAAGTCATTTGCGAATATGAGACACCAAGCATGTACCAAAATTTAATCAGAATTTCACCCACTAGTTTAACCTATCAACGAAATATAACAAATCATCTTTTGGACTTATGTAACGATTTCAAAATGTATGCACAAAGAGCACGAAGTAAAATATATACATGTATAATACCTGCGGACAAACAAAATATATACAGAAGATCATTAAATTTATTTTATAAAATTAACCTATAATTTGAATTTGTAAAACTTACCAACAACATATACGATAAATTGATTTAATTTTTGGTAATTTAATTGACATTCTTTTCTTTATTTTTTTTTTTTTTGTTATACATATTATATATAATTTTATTTGTGTTCTAATTATAATAAATTAACAACTTATGCGATGGTCCATATATAATTATATGATTTTAAAGTTATATTATACAATCATTGAATGCATTAAATGCATATATTATATATTATAAAATTAGGTTTGAGAATATGTGCATATATAACAATATAAAACTATATATAGATTTAAATGAATATATAGGGTCATGTTTTTTTTAAACCATATTCCATATATATATATATATATAAAGATACAGATGTAGAGATACATGAGATATATTGTATATATATAGAGTTATATGGTTATACATTATTGCAAATACAAAAGACTATTATCTATTTGTTTGTATATATATATATATATATATATATATTATGTGCGGAATTACATAAAAGAAACAAAGATGATTCAATGAAGAAGATATTCTATTTATCGTTGGTTTTATTTTTATTTTTTCATTATAATTATATTTCGTAACCTAATTCTCATGGAGATGATTGTTTTTTTATTTTTGTTATATTCTATATAACTCAAACAGAAAAAATATCTTATTTATTCATTACTATTATTTTATTTTTTCTAGATTCGTCGCTTTCTTATAATATACCATAGAGTATAAATATATATATATATAATTTTGTGTAGTATATAAGCATGCATATATATATATAACATATAATAATATTATTATTATTATTGTAGATGGTCAAAAGATATTTAGATGTGAAATTATTAGTGCTCTTTATATATATATTTAATATTATTTCATTCATTTTCATAATATATATATTCATTCACATTCTATAAAATATAATTGAATTGAATTTTTGTGTGTTTTTGTAAAAGAAATATATAAAAGATCTACCATATAAAAAAAATATTAGTTTTTATTATGTAAATATATATTAATATATAATCAATTGATTTCTATATATAGTGAAAATTGTTATAACTTGAATCGTTTATAATATTAAATAAAAAAATATGTTAAAATATATAAATAATCCTATTTATAATAACAATTGTCCTATGTAGTATTGGTAGTATACACACTGAACAATACCGATATTTACATATATGGTTAATTGTGTGATTTACTTATTCAATTCAGATATACGTATGTAAATAACAACATAAAATTCATATAGACGATTATTTTAATGTTGGTGAGGTATTATTTTGGTTTGACCAATTTAAATTGAATATTCCTATTTTTATATTTTTTTTCCAATATGTTAATGATATTTGGTCTAAATATACCATTTTGGTTTGTTACCATTTTTAGTAAAAACTTTCATATATTCTATTGCATTTTTATTAAAGCATAATAAAAAAAGTTTTTATATTTGTAATTATATGCATTAACAATAATCCAGTTTATTGTTAAATTATATCAAACGTACACAATTATATATATGTGAAATTAATCTAATAACTATAATAATATAATAAACGCGCGGTTTATTTATTTGTATATATATTATATATATATATTTAAATAATTAATCAAAAACGATTGGTTTTTATGCTGTCATTCATATAATTATATTCTTTCAATTTCCACAAGTCGTTTATCAATTTTTTTTTTATGTATATTTAATTCATTATTGTATATATATTATTAAAATTTTAAATTATATATATGTATGATATAATTATAAATATTTAACTATATAGAATCACGCACTTTTACATATAGATATCATTATATATATGTGAAAAAAATAAACATTAATTTTATTTATGTGATTTTAATTTCATTGTCTATTTATCTATAAATATTTATAAAGAAACTCTTTTATATATAAAATTATTCCATATAGTATCGCATATTAAATGAATTACCTAATATATAAATTCTTATAATTTGATTTTATCTAGCGATTTTCATCATTTCATTTACATTTATAAATAAATATATATATATATATATATGATGAATAATGTGCTTATAGAATTATAGAAAAATTATATAAATTACGTATATACAATATATATATATTGGATATTATTCTATATAAAGATACAACTAATTATATATATGTAGACTGATGATGTGAATAATGCAGGTAATATTTAAATGAAAAAAAAAATACATAAATATATCTCGTTGGTTAAATGGTTAAATTCGATTGCATGTTTGTAAAAGGATTTCTGTTGCATTCCTTGTTAACCTGTGTGAAAATATAAAAATTAATTTAAGTGTTTTAAAAGTTAATTATATAATTGCCTATAAACATATATAAATCATTTTTGTTTGATGTATATTATCATTTAAGATAATAATGAGAAATATATCAACAAACACCTTAACTCTTGGCGCATATACCAAACAATCTCAAAAATATATTTTATCCCTATATATGGTACCCATAGGCCATTAAAAACCCCCGTTTTTAAATGTATAATTCAGATTTTATAATTATTCTTTAATATTATATTGAAAAACATTTTATCTATAACTATAGTAGATAGATCTACATATATAATATTTCTGATTATAAGTATACGTAAATACTTTTGTTATATTATTTTTAGACCATATAGACCTTGAATTATAAAAAAAAAGGACGTTGTATATTTTTAAATTATTTTTATATAATACATATATTGAAATATATATGCGGTACATATTGAGAATAGATCGACATGTTTTGTTTTATGTTTTTAAACATATACGGGATAAATAATATAAAATCAAAACAATTAATTATTGAATTTTGTATTTCTCATAAAATGTTTTTTTCCTTATTATAGATAGATATACATAAAATAAATATACCTGCAATTTAAATTCTATATATATAAATATAATTTGTGGGATAGAAAAAAGTGGATATATAAATAAATAATGTGTGGTATTTAAAAAAAAAAACAGAACTATATATATACAAAAAAAATTACAAGTACATTTATTATATATATACATATACTTATTATTGCTTTCATATTATACATTTGCTATACGGCTTTATAGATAGTTTTTATTTTGCAAGTTTTGTTTGTTCGTCGTTAACTATATCATAAAATCACTATATATGCATATACTTATACAGAGAGTATAAATATATACATATATACTTGATCTATTTCAATAGATCTTTAATTGCAAGTGACCATGTCACCTAAAATCGTGCAACGTTATCGATCAGTTTACTAATTGGATCACTTTTGATCACGATTTTTATATATGGCTTTTTCTCATAATTAGAATAACTTGTGTTATATATTTTTTTTTAAAAGAATGTGTATTATATTTATAAATTTTTATATATAACAACCGCATATAACTCATATTTGTACATATATCAGACCATATATATATATACATATATTTATATACATTCTTTTCATTATCCTTTATATATATATATTCTTATCTTTTTTAGCAATAGAAATACTTTTATTTTAACAATTTATTTGCATTTATTCATTTATTTATATATATATTTTTTTTTTGCAACTACATTAAATACATTAAATTTTCTACATATATATAATATACAAAATAAAATGTAATTTAAAATATTATATATAAAATTAAATTAAATTTATATAAAATTTGTTTGTTTTGTTTTTTGTTTTTGTGCAAATTTTTATCAAGAAAATAATTGTATTTTATATAATTACTTAATTGGTGACTGACTGATTGTGAGTGTGTTTTTTTTTTTATATATTGTGATTTTTTCAACAATATAAAACATTTGAGATAAAATTGTTTATTATATATATACATATAATAGTAAAAATAAGTTTTTCTTTTGCAGTACATTAAATAATACAGAATATTTATATATATAATGTACATATTCCAAGAGCCCCACATATTTATTTATTTATATATAAATCTTTTATGTGAAGGTATTTTTTTTACAGATAATGTACAGGTGAATTTAATTTTATTGCTGAATCACGTTGTAAAAAAATGTAACAATACGGTTATTTCAGTGATTTTTTTGTTTTGTTTGGTTTATTTTGGCCATTCTTCCTACAATTTATTTTAAAAATATATTATATTTATGTAGGTCTGTTGTGTGTTGCTGCGGCAGCACATATTATATATTATATGATATTTTTGTTTAAAAAAAATTTTACATTAATGTTCTTATATTTATTTGTATATATATAGTGTAATAATGACAATAGAAAAGACATCTTATTCACTAACAAGACACGATCTTTTAATTTATTTTTAATTATTTAAATGTAGACCGACCGATGATATATTTTAAAAATAGTTTTGTATATTTGCAGCTAAAGCTACACTTATATATAAAAAATGATAAAAATGTTATAAGATAAATATATTAAGTATTTGGCTCGAATTTTTATAACCGCTTAACGTTACGGGGCTTGTTATCTGAAAAAAAAATAATCAAAGCCCGTTCAGAAATGGTCACTGTCGACGAATCGAACTGTTGGTGAAACAACTTGTGGGTTAAACAACCTTCGGTGAAATGATTGCCGGCCAAGTGATTGTCGGCGAAACGTTCCAACTCCACTACAAATATAATTATAAATACATTTTTTAGATAATCAAAAATTAATTAACATTAAACAAAAAAAACATAGATTAAAAATAATTAAATGCATATATGCTTATACTTACTTTTTGATATAGTGTTGAAATGATTTTATAGAAACATTCATCATATTATATATTTATATATAATAAATGACAGATTACTTTCGGAAGTGCATATAAAATTTTCTTCTTCTTCTTTTTTTTTAAATTTATATATGCAAGAAAAAATATTTAATCTGACAAATTATTTTGATTAATCATTATTATATGTACTAAATACTATTTATAAATAGCTACTACTGCTGGTTTAATTGTATTTAATGTATATGGATGCTGACGGAGTATTTATAAATATTATAATCTGTATAAAATAATTTATTTTTAATTATAATTACTATATAGATTATTAATATTTACAAAAATATTTATGATATGTGGGTTTAATAATTGATTTTTATTTATGTACATTCATTTTTTGTGTGTTGTTTTTACGTTCAAAAACTCGAAATATTTTCAGAGTATTATATAAATGTAAGTCTTTTCGGGTGTAAGAATGGAAAATTTTGAAATCAACATTTAATGGCAACAAATAAAAAAAACTCGATATAGGAAAAACTTTGATTTACCAGAAAGATATATTATACCATGTAGTACGAAGAAAAACAATTCCATTAAGAAAAACAAATTTCATCACAAAAATTAATTTTATTTGTATATAAATAAAATAAAAAATTATTGTACATAATTTGCTGTAATATTCATAAAAAATTATGAATATTCATAACAATTTTAAACATTTTTTCTTTGTTTTTGTGTTTTTATAATTTACCAATTTATAAACATACAAATTAATTTTATATAACTGTTTTGTGATAAATTTTTTCGTGACCATGCAAAAAATAAAAAACGATAAGAAATATATTTATGTACTATTATTATATATTCTTAAAACTTAATATTAAATTTAATTTTGATGTTTTTTTTTTGCATAAATTAACCTATTTTAATGTCATCATCTCTTTTTTATACTAATATACAAAAAAAAAATTAAATATATTAAAGATGAATATTATTGTACAATATATTTTATTTAATATAATAAAGCGCAGAGATGGTCCATTATTATTATTATACAAATATAAATATATATATATATATATTTATTCTATGAGTAAAAAAAGAACAATACATTTATTGTTTAATTGAATTGGTTTTTTTTTTGGTTTAGTTATTTACCTTTTATATAAATGATTTCGTTAAACATTAAAAATCTTTTTTTTTAATATATGATGGGGGCAAATATTATCGTTAAATATGTGTGCGCAGAGATTCATCAAAGTAGAAAAACTGTAAAATTATATATATTAATATATTATATGCGATTATTATTATATTGTTATTATTTTATGACTATTTATTTTTTTTATTCTTTAGCTTATTATTTACGTGGTTGGTGATGATGATGAGATTTTGCGAATAAATATTTTGTGAAAATAATTATATACTTTTATAGATAATTTTTTGCGATAAAATTTTTTATTTTGAAAAAATTAACTAAAATGTAAAATTTTAAATGGTATATTTATATAAATAAATGAATATTGTTTAGAGAAAATAATTGTAATTTTTATATTTTGGATCATTATATATGTATAATAGACAATTATAGAAAATATATCACCCATATCCTAAGTTTACATTAATTGTTAATTTTATTTATATACAGTATATTATATATGTTAATAATGATATGATAAATAGTTTATATTTATTCATTAATTCACCTCAATAGTGGTTTTTGTTTAATGGTTTTATTCTAAATAATCATGTAGCAATAAAAAATAATATATGTGTTAAATGTTATAAATATAGGAAATACTATGTTGAATGTTTGTTCATCATTTGTTATCAATATAATTTGACCACATAAATGTGTATATATTAGAATATTTTTAATATGAATAATATACCATTAATTTTTTTACTGCGAATAATTTATGATATATTTTACAAAAGTTATGTAGTTTTATTGGAGTGGTCGTCGTCATATACACTCACATAATTTATGATGAAAATCAATTTATTATTCACTCCTTTTATTATTGATATACATTTTTTTTAACGGAATATCGGAACATTTGCATTAATTTCTGTTTTTTTTTCTTTTTGTTTATTGAATAAACTTTACAATATGTTAAAAAAATTTGTTAATATAAGAATAAAATCGGAATAAAAAATAAAAATTTCAATATTGAATTAAATGAAAAAAAAAATTAATCTAATAAATGCATCGCGCTTTTTATATTCAAAAAATATGTATGTGGGTTCTGTGCTCGGTTTGTATTTAAATTTATATAATATAATTTTATTTTTATTTTTTTTTTGTTTTCTTAGCATATAAAATGTATTTATGCCATTTAATAAAATGTTAATTATATGTAAATTAAGACGTTAAAAGCACTATGATGTAAATAATATGTAAATATTTATATAATAAGTATATATATATTGTACGAATAAATATTGTATAATTTTATGTTTGTTTTTGATAGTGATTTAAAATCAAAGTTAGATAAAAAAAATATTTATATATGTATATATAGAGATAGACCTTTTCATATTATTATTATTATTATTATCTTTATGTACATTTTCCTTTAATAAAATGAAAACTAATTTTTCCTAAATGAATTAATTTCAAAATGTAAATTATTAGATTCAATTATTTTTAATGTGTTTATACGCACACATAAAATGTTTTTTGTTATTTATTTTGTATATATATATATAGATATTAATTTCTTTGGACGTGTAAAAATTTAAACGCACAGATAATATATATATATATGCAATATTTATATATAAGAAAAAGAATATAAATACGTTGATTAATTAATATTAAAAAATATTTAATGTATTAGAATATTTAATAGCAATTTCAAATTATATAAAAATAAAATTTATATTATATATACTTAAATTAAAATGTACATATATAGATATTTATTTATATATATATGTGCGTATATAATCTTTATACTATACATGAAAATATGTGTATATACTTATCTTATTTATGTCGTCGTATATGCATCAGAAAATTTATATTTATTTATAAAATAATGCTGATAATAAAAAAGAAATGTTTGTATGTATACAGATATATTGCTGTTAAAAATATGCAACAATGTATTAATTCATATGTCCATTATTTATATATACGCAATGATAAAAAATCCATCACACACATTGATTTTGTTTTCATATAAACTTTAATATATTTAAATAAATAGGTATATAAAAGCATTTTCTACATAAAATCAATCAGTATCTATATATTTATCTATAAGTAAATATTTATATATATATAGATTAATTAATATTGATTGCATTTTCTTTTATGCATAAAATTAAAATTTATTTATTTTACTATATACTATTTATAAGACGGTGTATATTATTTTATAGTTTATTAAAGAAAAACTCCCTTTTCAAGCGGCAAATAATTTTTCATAATTTAAATTATCTTAATATATATTTAGTATATAAATATTTACATTTATTCTTAAAAATTAGGTTAATTAATGCATGAAAAAAAAGCATTTATAATGCATTTTCATCTGTTACGTTACAGAAATTGTATAAATTTTAACCGGGAATAATTTTAGAAAGTAAGCATTACCATAAGAATGTGTTAAAAATCCCTAAGCTCATAAATATGAATTAGATTTATATATACCATATATAGTATATATAATTTCCTATAAACACAATATATATAATAAAATACCGATTCATGTCGCACAAAGCATTCAAATTATTTATATACATAACAACATATATTTATATTCATAATCGTGCATCTGCTAATATATTAATATATATTAATCTAATTTTTATTTTTTCATTTAGAAAAATATTATTATTATTATTATAGAGTATAATAAAAAATATAAACAAATTAACCGGAACACAATAATATTTAATTATAATTTTTTATAATATATTATATATATATATTTATTTATATAACATTAAATTGTCCTTAGGCATTATTTTGCATTTTATTTCACATTCGATATATATATATATGCTAAGGAGGATAGAAAAATATATATATCTGTTATAAATATATTGCATGTGCAGATGGTTTACTGTTTTTTTATGTTTAGTATCGGTATACATTTTTTCCTATATATAGTTAAAAAGTCATCAATTTTCCTATGTGAACATATATATTATTGCTATAGTGTTCATCTGCAAAGCGGATAACAAAAAAAAAAAATTATATATAAACGTAAAAACATTAGATGTTTTAATATGCATAAAATTCTGACCAAAATATATATTGTTATTTCAAAAAAAAAAGAAATGTAAATTAATTTTTCATTCATGCATTTATATTAAGAATTAATATTATGATAATGAGAAAAAAAAGAATTTTACCGCCTAATCTCATTTTATTTTATGTATAATTGAGTTTATGTAAATAATAAATTAATATTGTTTTACTATCTCTATGATTTATCTATCGCTGATTTACTTTATAATTGATGTTTATATAATAAAGTTATTTGTTAATTTAATCGCAGCGTTTTGGTTTATCATTCTTTTGATTATCTTCTTGCAATATGTTATGATAAATTTTGTTGAGTATTCAATCTGCAATACATTTTTTGTTGATTATTGTATTTTAAATTTGAAAACTGTTTGCATTTTTATTATATATTGTCAAAACATTTATGTCAAACTTTCAATGTTTGCATTTTAAAGAAAACAATTTTTGATGAAGGTGTTATATAGTTATATTATTATAAAATATTTTGCTTTTTCTTATATAGTAAAAACTATTATATGATGATTTCATCGCCGAGAAAACAATTTTTTTTAATATTGTACAAAAAAAAAATAAGTTATTGTTTAAAAATTTTTAGTTATTTTATTTGATTTTTTGATTGTTGCGTAATAAATCAATCAAATAATACAGAATATATACAATTTTGGGCGTATATATTCTTTTTTTATTTATTAATTATTAAAGATTTTTACTATGTGAATTCAATATTTTCAATATTCACACTCATATGTGAATTTTATATACTATATCTATATCTATATAATAATAATAATAATAATCATAAAACTAAACGTTAATATAATCATAAATTAGTATTAGTAAAAATTCTATATATTTTAGAAAGTTTCTGCTCAAATTGCGTATATTTGCCTATGTTGTCCGCATATATTGATAATTATTATTTTATGTATAAAATTTTATAAATTATTGTTAAAAAAAATGTTCAAGATATTTTATGTCCATATATAACTTATTGTTTTCCGCAAACTACTGTATAATAATGTATATTGTTAAAATACATCTTGATAAGGTTTCGAAATTATTATATACAGTTGGTATAGTTTTAAAGATTGGGTATATACCTTATAGAATAATGTTCAATCAAAAGTACACATCTAAAAATTATACCATTTCAAATATTGGAATAAAATTATTCTATAATAATAAATATGTATAACTATAAAGGAAATACAGTTTCATTTCTCTAACTATCAATTCTTTTAATTTTGATTTCAATAAAAAAACTATATTTAAAAGTAATCATATATATATATACAATAACTAGAGTAATAATATTATTATATAAATATATACGCAAATGTATATAAATAATATATTTATATGATAATAAAATGATTAATGTCGATTGTTTATATTTGCATATAAAATACATAAACCTTTATTTTTATAAGGAAGCATTTATTCATAAACGCAATTTTGATATTTTAAAATCAATAATAGAATACACTATAAATAATATATAAATATATTTAATTTTTATAACTCTTATATACATTAATTCATATATATATAATATTTCTATATCTATATATATATATATATATGTATATACAATGAAAGTTAATTAATTGCTAGATTACATGGACGTATATATCGTATATATAAATATAAATTATTTCATATATATATATATCTAACGTAATGAACGCGAACGAGTGAATATACAAATGATACTACCTTCTGGATATGAAAATCAAACAAATTATTCAATATATTTTAGTATTATTATTGTCAGATACAAAAAACAAAATAAAATAATATAATAAATATACATTTATTAAAATAAAAAAAACAGACCTCCTAGCTTTTATTGTATTTAGAATAGTAATAATGATAATAATAATTTATATATAAATATTTCGCACAAAATCTATGATTACAATATGAATAATTATTAATATTATTATTATAAATATTATATAGATATATAGACAGTATATTTAAATAAAGATTACGTACATTTGAGGAATTTTTATTTATAAACAGACTAAATACCATATAAATGCATCCTTCGTTAAAAAAAAACTGTATATCAATAAAATATAAATTATATTAAAAATGAAAATAATACTGTAAAATATACAGACATATTTTAGGAAATTTATTTGCATTAAATATTTATATTTTACAATTTTCTATAAACAAAATTATAATACCCGATTTGTTTTGAATCAGATGTGTTTTTGCTACTTATTTATAAAAGTTCATACTATTATTACTAGTATATTCTGATCATTATATACTTATATATTTGTATTCAAACATTTTAATTTTTAATCCGTTTAAAATGTCTATGAAATAAATAAATAATTTATTGAATGAAATTATTTAAATTTCATTTATTTAAAATTGTTTTTATTATTATAGGAAGCAAATAAATTGTCTGACAGAATCTATATATAATAATCGTATTAGATATAATTAAAACAAAATAAATTTATATAAGTTTTTAATTGTGTTAATTGATTTTTTTTTTTTTGACAAAAATAAACACATAATGATTTATTTTGCTTTCACTTTAGGTGTGCGTGTGTTTAACAAAATGGCTAATCAGATAAATAATCTTTGATCTATTATTTTTTATTGTGCTCAATGTTTGAATAAACAAAAAATTTATCTTAAATAATTCGCGCTCATTTAAATAAATAATTTAAAAAAATGTTTAAAAAATAAAAAATAACATTTATCAATGAAAAACTCTCCTTTTTTTGCATATTATGGAAATTATGGTTTTTATATTGTAAAATTCAACTTTTAATGAATGAAATATCAAATTAATATGCTAAATAGTTAATATAAATTAATATTGCAATTTTTGTATATGCATATAATATACATATTTTATAAGACAAATTCATTATATTATATAGATTTCGGATACATCTGCTATTTGCATATCTGATATAATGTAAAAATTGATCTAACAAATCAAAAATCCATTATAATTTAAAAGTGTCAACATTAATTAGAGTTTTTTTATAATGCAGAAACATTTTGTTAATTCATTTTCTTTGTTATATTTTATATATATATATATATATATTCGGTTGATCTGAATATAATATTTATTCATTTTTGTTTAATTATAACACAGTTGTTTATTTAAAATTGATGGAAAATCTTAATTCTTATATATAAAGTTAAAAATTAATAATTAATGTATTATTTATATGTGTAGGAAGAAGAAGACGACGAGGAGGAGTGAGTATATACAAAAAAAAAAAAAATACAACGAACGAACGGATTTGATTGTTTATTAAAATAATTAGGTCAACATTTGAATTAACTTTTTATTTTTGTTATTTATATATTTTTTGGTGCTGATTTTGTATATAATATTTACATATAAAATTAAAATTTTTTATTGATTCATTTTCGTTGTGCGTTCTTTTCTTTAAATAAAAAAATATTATGATGTAATTTTTTTTTTGGTTATAAGTCAATAAGTTTTTTTTTGTGTTAAATTATATATTTTTCTGATGTAATGATTTCAATTTACAGACATAAACATATTGTATATAGATAAAATATTTTGTAATCCATATTTATTTACAATAAATTTAATTGGTTCAAAAATATTTTGTTCTTGTTTGCTATATATATTTATGATTTGTTAAATTTAGCGGATATAAAATTAAAAAGATGAATAATTAAATAATATAATTATACACAATTAAAAGATAAAAAAAAAATATCACCGAATGTGGGTGTAACGAAAATGTAAATATCATGAGAATTGACGTATTTGGATCATTTGTATATTGTATGTTATAATATAAAATGAATCATATTATTTGGTTAGTTGGGCGATACATTAAAATTATTGTGTATAAATTCGTCTGGAATATTTTGTGCTGAATTGAAAATAATCTGGATTAGAGATTTTTGATTCTGAAAATTAAAAATATATTAATCCACGAAAGATTCAAATTATATATATATTCATTTTTATATTTAACCATAAAAATAACACATTTTCAATGTGTTGCTGAATAGATAGTATAATAAATAAATAGAAAATGATTACTTCATGAAATCAATTATGTTCAATAAAGATGATATAGTACTTTTGATGTATGTATATATATATATAGTAATATACAGACAAATTAAATTATCCTACACACAATAAATATTAATTATTTAGTAATTTTTTTTATTATTCTTTCTATTTATTTGTTTATTTTATTGCAATTTTTCTTATATATATGTACATAAATATTGCATGCATTTTACATCATGTATACATATATTTAATAAACCTTTATTGTACACATAAATTTACTGCTTTAACTTACCTTATAGAAGATATATTCGAAGAATTAATAAATATATAAGTATTTTTTTTTTCCATTTTATTACTTTATGGATAATTTCATTTATTATGATCACACAAATACTATATTATTATACACGTTTTGTATCATAACTATATATACTTACATATACATATGGCAAATATATGTTCGAAAGATAATATTATTATTATTATTATTATTATTGTTATATTGTGGTTGATATATTATTTTAGAATTTAGTTGAGACCATTAATCTTTGTTAATATTTTTATATAAATCATGTAAGATAAAATTTTTTGCAATTTATATGTTGGAAAATTTTACTGTATATATATACATATGTATATTTACAAAATTTGCTATACATATATGTAAAGAGTGGCGGTCATTATACTTAGGAATATATATATACATACTCTTTTAAACTTTTTAATATATATTCTTATAATTTTATTTTATTATATATATATAGTATATAAACGTAATTATGATTGCAAGGAAAATAAAGCATATATATATCTGTGTACGAAAATGCATTCGTTTTATTTCATAAAACTAATTTTTTTGTTTTTTTTTTTTCGTTTTAAATACCTATATTATAAAACTAATTTATTGTTAACACACCTGAGCTCTAAGTTAATTACCATTTATTATATATATACGTAAATATATATAAATGATGAAAATAATAATAAGAATAATAATTATATTTAGGTCAATTTTTATTGTCGAATATATATATGTATATAAATAAATGCATAAAATTCAATTACATAAATATATATATAGTACATAAATTACTTGTAAAATATTTGTAATTGCATATATACAATAAAAAAAATATATATTATTCGTTATATGTGTATTTACATTAAAATAAAAATCGTGTATTGCATGAAATTAAAACTAGATCACCGCAATAGAACATTTATATATATATATATATATATATAAATAATATTTAACTGCTATTGCTTAATATATGTATATAGTTTTATTGCTCTCTGCTGTGATTTAATAATTCGATTATATATATTTAAATATATAACATATAATAATTTATCCTCAACCCAGATACTGTGCGAGATGCGGTCATAAATATAACCTAAAGTAAATCACTATTTATTTATTGAATTAGACAAAAAAAATTTAAATAATTAAATAAATTAAACGATTTTGTTTTTCACTTATTTAATTAAGTATTAGTTTTTTAGTTAATAAAGTTTAACTATAATCCAAAATTATCTAAAAGACAAAAATGAAACTTAAAATAGTAAGGTCAATCAATTGGATCATTATCCAATAAAATTAATTTTCTTTTAATGATATTTAAAATTGTAATATAAATAAATTAATTTAAATTATAAAACAATTTATAAATAAAATATCATACTAATTTTTACATATAAAAATTACATTAAGATCGAAAGACTTTTAAGCGACGAACCCAAAAAAAAAATGCATTAAAATTTATAAATTAAATCTTTTAAATACAATAAATCCTACAAATATGTTCCTATCATCAATAACTCAATGCATTTGCAATCCTATAATAAAACTTTTAAATACATAAATTAATTCAATTTCTGAATATAACGAGATATAATGAAATTACATATAAAAATACATAATATATAATATACCATTCATGACATTCATGACATCGTTAATATTTTTATTTTTTTATTCAAAATATATAAAAAAGTTTATTGCACATCTAATAAAAAATTTATTTATATTTGGGGACGTAAATTTATACAGAAAATATCGTGTAAAATTATATAAATTAATATATATGTATAGTAAAAATCACCTGCGGGATCTATTATTTTCAATATAATTTAAATTCTTATATATTTTATTTATGCTATATAAAATATAATATAATAATCAATTTATTTATTCACTCATGCATTGATTTTTATACTATATAATAATGAATTTCTATTTATAAATATAATATGCTAAAAAATTTATTTTCAGCACAGTTTATATAGATGACTATTTATATACTTTTATCATACAAATTATATATATATATATATATACGTATATTAATTTAATACATAATATATCGCTATGAATATATATATATATATATATATATATATATATATATATATATCAATATATGTAATCAAAATGACACATTATTCTTTGACCCTTATAGGCAAATATTCACTTAATAAACTAATCAGTAGGTAGTATTCATATATATATGAAAATCCGATATACTTCTAATCGAATAAATAATTTACATACAGGATAGTTTATGTTCTACATTTATATATATATAGTTATAGTTATTTCTGTATCTCTTTTTATTTACGTATATCAAGATCTATTCAATAACAACCGAATTATGCTTCTATATACAAAGTATATGATACATATTTTATTTGAATAACATCCTTACTATATACTATACAAATATAAATATGATATTTATTTATAATTTGGATATGCGATATTATATAAATTTATTTATATTTATTTATACTTAAAAGCATAACTATATTTCGAATTCAGTTTAATATTTACATTTATTATGTGTGTGCGTTTAACAGACCCCGCAACATATATCTATATTCTTTATTTTTTTGCAATTCTTTGTATACATATATATAAATGATGGAAAATAATATATATTGTATTCAGTTGCATTTTTACTATAAATATTTATATATATATAGTTTTACCACACTAATTAACATAATAAATCAATCAGAGTATCACTTATAAATATTGAATATGTATACCGTTTTTTCCTTATAGCAATTTACATAAAGGTTTTTTTTTTACAATATATATAGAGTACATATAGGTAAGATTATAATATTTATCGCGTATTGCTATACATTAAACAAATTGTATTCATATATATGTATATAGTTTCTTCGTCATGTATAAGTATATATATTTATAAACACACGACTGACTTCAAGGGAAATATATACATTTACTAGTGTATGTATATATATATATTGTGAATTATAAACACACATTAACTACATTAACCATATATAGATCGTGCGTTTCCTATAGTGTAACACATTTTAATGTTTCACACAAAAAAATCATTATATTTTAAAAAAGTTTGAGTGTTAAAATAATTTGAATGAGTTTATTTTATTCTATTTTATTTTAATCTTGCTGAATTGCTTGAATTTTTGTATTTATCTCAATATATTGCTATAAATTGGGAAACTCTGCAGACTAATATAACATTCATCTTATTATAAATACAGTTCTTAAAATATATAGGTTTATTTTTGAAATCTTGTTAAATTCCGCATAGTATTTAAATTACAAAATTCAACAATCTTTTATTGCAATTAATCGCTTACATTTAATAAGACATAGTTTACAAACTATATATAAATTGTATGGAATGCATTCATTATTATATGCATATACATTCTAATATATAAAATTTACAATTAAAGGTAGTATTCTATTCGTGTGTAAATTTTAGGTAAATATTTTTAGGTATTGTATTATTAATAATATATACCATATGTTGTTGTTGAAAATGTCAAACAATAAAATTAAAAATTATATACATACCGTGTGGTATATGAAAATAAATACATTTTGACATTAAATAACTATATGCAATGTTATGTTGTTTATATATTATATAGCGATATATTTAAAAATTTGCCAACCAACAATTTGTACATATATATATAAATATCTTTCATTAATGTTATATACCATATATTATATACAGCTATATATATATATAAAATATATGGTAATAAAATGTGTAAATTACTTTTAATTTGTCAATTTCAATACATTTATATTTGTACACATTCGGTTTGTGTTTGTATTCATATAATACCCTTTGTATACAATAGAATTTTCTTAAAATAATATAAATATATGTATATAGTTAAAATTATTGTTTGACATTTAATTTTCATGTATAATATTTCTTTTAGCATATATAGCTATTTATTTTTACATATGTTAATACATAAATAAGTGCGAATTTATATAAATATATATATATAAAGGTTTTTATTTTTATCGTAATGAAAATTTATATAAATAAATATGCATCCAATGTAATTATCTATATACATATATAGAGTTATAAACATAAAAACATGAATATATATAATTAAGAATATTATTCATATATACGTTGTAAAAAATAATCATATTATAACAAAAGAGATTTTAATTTGTTTAAATGATTGTATTTTACATATACACATGTTGATTTGTAAATATATACATACATATATATTTATATGCTGCGATTGTTATATATGTTTAGGTGTTGAAAATGATAATTATATATGCATGTAAACAACATGATTTTTAAATGCTAATCATAATGGAAAATTCATTTCCCTTATACAAAAC
Organism: Dilophus febrilis; assembly: GCA_958336335.1. NCBI lineage: Eukaryota > Metazoa > Arthropoda > Insecta > Diptera > Bibionidae > Dilophus > Dilophus febrilis. Next base: position 47,045,104 of record OY284468.1, read on the forward strand.
ATATCCTATTCATTATTAGATATAATTAATATGTTTATAATTTATAATATTATTATTATTATTCTATAGTTATCTCAAAACAAATGCGATTATTTCTGCTATTTTGTGTTCATAATGTTTTAGTTTTCTTTTTACATTTACCGACAGCTGACTTTTAGTCTAACAAATTTGAATATATTTTATACAAATCTTTTGATTATAGAAATTCAACCTCAAAACTTTATCCGAATACCTTATATTATAATATATTAAAAGATATTATATCTATCATTATTTAAAATTTAATTTTTTGATTGGGAAGTCAAAATCAATATAAGTGATATAATTGAACGAGGGATTATTAAACATTCATATATAAAGTATATATGAAGATAGAGTTCTTATATGGACATTTTAATGGTTCAAAAAAGAAATGTATGTATATCTATACATCAACTATATATAGATAGAAAAATACATAATAAATCAATAATAAATATACTTTTATGATCAACTATACCATAAATAAATTATTTATTATGAATTATAGATCAGAAAATGTATTGTTGTTATTATGATTATATTGATATATGCGTATATATATATAGATATAAGAAAATCAACATGTTGTTGTACAAGTGAATGAGTAATATTTTTATAAAGCCACAGACTTGTTCATAAAATGTGGATTATTTTATAAATATATATATATATATATCATTATTTATGATTATTTACACAAATCGATCAAATTGTCATATTTTTATAATTTATATATATTCTTTTATACATACAATTTCTGATTAAGTGTTTTGTGATCCCTATATTGCTATAAACTAAAACAAAACTAATAAATAAATATTATTAAATTTTAATTCATTCAAAATTCATGATCCAGACTGTAGATAAATACAAATCATTATCATTTATTATACATATATACATATTTATATATTTATAATAGTACATGCAGGGAAAACAATTCAAATTATAAGTTTATATACATATATATATATAGTCTATTAAAGATGCAATAGAAAATAAAAGTATATATAAATAAATGTATATATATATACAAAGATTACAAATAGTTTTTAACTTCAATTTCTGTGAAGTTTCATCGATCGATTTATAAAACAATTTTCTTATATATGGTTCGGTAATAACTCATAAGTTAAATATATAATATAATAAAACTCTATATTTTCATAAATTATCTAACACCTTATGACCTCTCATCATATTATATATACATCGCAGATATATGTAATGTATATATATTATATAAACTGGAAGCGATTGAAAGGTAATCATATCATACACTTTTTCTATTATTTTGTTTGTATACAATTTACCTTTTATGTTTGCGAAATAATTTTTAATGTGGTTGCAAAATGAATTTAATTTATTTCCGCATGTGCATATATTAAAATTAATAATAAAAAAAAAATTAAATTATCGTTTTTTTTCCTCTATTTTTTTTTTTTTTACAATTATTTTTAACAAAACACCTTATATTTCTCTCACCCAGTAAGATGTAGACGAATGTAGAAAAACGCACAGTAATTCTATATATCGGATCATATATCTGTTGAAATGTGTTAAAAGAAACGCGAGAATATATTATTGAATGTGGTGACTATATATATAACCATTTTATGATATTATACAATATACTGATTGATCTTTATACAAAATTTCCCTTTACAATAATTTTGGATAATTTAGGAATGTTTTTTATATATGTATATAAAAAACAAAAGAATTACCGATAAAATTGTTAAAAGGTGAATTTAGTATAGTAGATAGAAAACAAAAAAATTAACCACAATTTAAAAAAAAAAATAAATTAAATAACAAATAGAAATGTTATTACCAATATATCCATATAGCAATTACATTTATTTTCTAAGATGTGTAAAAGTAAGCTTATATTTGTAATAAATGTGCGGTACGCGGTCAGTATAAATTACAATAAAATACATATATACATAATAACATAATTGATATTAACATTTTCAATTATATATTTCAAATATATTATGTGATTTTATTCTTATTAAATTAAATAACATTTATAATATTATTCACAATTTTGCTGTTGCTGATATGAAGGTTTCCACGTGGTATACATTTATAATATGATATGGGATAATTATAGATTCTTTAAATTCATTTTTACCGGCAGTTCTGTTAAAACTCTTAATTGTTCACATATGACCATTAAAATTACCGCATTAACAGTTTATTAATATGATGATTTTATATCCCATTAGTTAAACAAAACTTTATATATAGCATAACGTGATGAGATTTAATATATATAACTCTAATAATTATATATTTATACAAAATGAATATATAGAAACATATTTTAACAAGTCGCTATATATTTAAATCAGAGAAAAAACAAAAATTTCAAATACTAAATAAATTAAACATTATATAAAATTTATTCAAAAGAATTTTTATGGCAAAAATTAATTTAAAATTGATATTTATTTATGCAAAAATTTAAATATATGTATTCGATGTTATATAATAAAAGAAATGTAGGTATTTGTATACAATTTTTTTATTTTAATTATATTACAAATATATCTTCCATATATATATTTTGTCAATTATTTTCTCGATTTCGATATACATAATATATAAATAAATATCTTTTCACCGTTTTTTCTCTTTTTAATTTTGTTGTTTTGCTATTTTTTTTTTACGCTACGTTTATATAAAGATATTTTTTTTAATTGAAAATGTTTGTAATATATTTTGTATATATATATATAATTATCACTATATAGCAGATACGTAAATAATGAATATATGAATGTAATTATTCTTACCGCATAGCGACGTGAAAATATTAAATATTTCGTACTAAAAAAAAAATATTGTGTGTTTTTAAAAAAATATATATAATCTATTAATCCTTGTTAATTCTATCCGGTTTTTATGCACATAAATACTTTATTTTATATATAAAGGAATTATTAATATTACGTAAAAATTGAAATAGGTTTATGTTCAATCTTATAATTATAAGAATATTATTTTATCACTTTAGTTACAGTAATTTTAATTTTTTACAATATTGTTGTATACCTAAATAAATTAATTATATAATTATCTCTGCGAAAAACTAATTGTTAAGTTCATTAATTTTTAGGTGAATTGCGATTAAACTGAAATTTCTTGGACGAAAAATTGAGTGTTTTTTTTATATATTCTCTATATAGATTCATTACTCGAATGCGATCTCGAATGGTTCTATGAAAACTTCAACTAATGAATAATATATTTTTCGCAATCAGATTACTTTCAGATGCCATATCTTAAAAATTATACATGCGAATCCATCAATTAAAAGTTCGTAAGAGTTCGTCAAAAAACCACAATGTTGGACTTTTACAGCACCCTGTAAATTTACATAAAAAATCACATATACAAATTATAATTCTACTTTATTTTTCGTATATATGTATACTATAAAAATGTTTACAATAAAAAATTGAATTGTTCAATTAAATTTAATACTTTTTTTATTATTATTATTATAAAACATATTAATAATAAACGCAACAACATAATAATAATTATATGTATAATGATAATAAAATAAAATTAAAATTAATTAAATAAAATACTATAGTATAAAGTATTTATTTATGATTTTTTTTTTGTATTTTGGCTTTGTTTTCTATATTGTAAATATAATTGATGACATACTATTCTTGATCTCATTTCTCAAAAAATAAAACTGGACTTTTAAAGTGTGCGCGGTCAAAACAATAAACAATGCATATTATTGCATATATGCAGATAATATATAATGTATATAAAATTACACCAATGTAAAAAATTCCTGTTTTAGTTGGTAAAATTTTACATTTTATATGTTAAAATTGCAGATATAAAAATGTATATAACATTCATTCATTCATATATTATATGTGTTGTATTTAAAATAATAAACAAGTATACAGGTACTTTCTCATCATCGTATATAATAGAATAAAAGAAATAACGAAAAAATTTTAAATAAAAAATAAAAAATAAACCCACTCACTCACATATATATGATAATAATATATTTGGTTTTGTATAATTATATATATATAATATTTTGACTTTTATTTTATTCGCAATTCAATCTTATAGTTTTTTTATTTTTGTTTTAACTCTTTCTTTATCATAATTGAAGGTAATAAATTTGGAATTGATATATATAGTGTACATAAAGAAAATGTGTGACAGGTCAAATATATTTGGAGTGAATATTATAAATATAGATGGATTTTTCATTGGATTTTTATCATAAAATGTTTATACAAAACTTTTTGATAAAAAAGTTAAATATAAAAATTTCAAATTTTAGCATTTCATTTTGACACAAATTTTCTTTTATTATGTTAATGCTTTGTCGGTATTTTAGCGTAGTATTCGATATAAACAGTAGTACGCGATTTTTACTTGATATCACATATAGAGATATATTTATTATTATCTATCTATATATATATATAGAAATAATAAACCTTTTATAACAACAAAATTATACATATATTGTCAAATATTATATTGTTAAAATGTATCTATATTATTTAAAATTTCTTTCTTTCTGTTGAAAAGAAATTATATAAATATTCATCGTATATAATAATATATATATATAAAAAAATAACTATATATATTCATATATATAGAATTAACATTCACTTGCATATATTATATAAATGTGCATATACACAAAAAAAATTAATTCACTTTAGAATATTTTAACTCAACAACATTGTGCAAATATATACATATATATAAATTCATACAAGCTTATAGATAGATTTATATATACAAGAAGGAGACATTGTGAACAAATATATTATCTTCTATATATGCACAAATATATATTATATATACATAGATTTTAGATAATAATGAAGAATAATATAGAAAAAAAAAAAAAAATAAAAATAAAATTTAATCAGATAAAAATAATTATTTTTTAACATATAATTTGCGATCATTTCTTTTTTTTTTTGTTCTTTTTTCCCTCATCATTTTTCTCACTTGTGCAAAAACATTTTCACACCGTTTTTTTTTTTTTTTGTTTTCTTTTTTGAAGTTATACTCATGTGCTTTGAACTTTACAATATATACAATAATAGAGCATTGAATTGTCAAATCTTTGCCTATATACATCTTATATATAGGTATGAACGTATGAATGAATGAATATATATAAAAAGAAGCAAGCATTAATATCTGTAAATATATATAATATTAAAAAGACATATAGATTTATTTATAAGAATGTGAATTTATATATGAATATATAAAGTCCGTTAATTTCTCTATATGTATATATATATATTTAAGAAAAAAAAATAAAATAAAATATAATCAGCATGTGAAATATTTTCTTACTTATTTTAGGTCATTATAGAATATATATGGTAAAAGGGGGTTATCTTTTGCATTACATCATTCAAAAAATTTAAAAATATAATTTTCAATATTTATTATATATAATAAATTGATTTTGATGACAAATTTATTGGATTTAAAATATAATTTAAATGATTAATATATTTTGCATAATTATCACATAAATATCACAAATTTTTATAACCATAGCTTCTAATTTATCTTATATAAAAAATACGTACACTCATTCTAAAACTATTTATATATTTATGTTTAATATATACGACAATTTAAATGTTTGCGTGCTTCTTAAAATATTTTTATATATATATACATATATTCAGATAAGTTATTAACAAATTTATTACCATTTAAATTAATATAAAATGTTTTAAATTTATTATTTGGTATTAAAAGAATAATAATAATATTTTTTTAGAACTCGCTATAAATACTGGAATATATATATATATAGTTAATTAAAATGTAAATTGCTGTGCGTGTGTTTTTATTATAACAATCTTTTATAATATAAGTATTTTTGAAGACTAGAAAAAAAATGAAATAAAATAAATGTTGTGTGTGTTATATATACATATATATATATATATATAAAATAATCACTGAATATGCAGTGTGTATTATATTTAGAAAGTAAGTAGCAAATTGTCACGTAATTATTTTGTGAGTAATTTTTTTTTTCTTTTACTTAATTATATATAGTTATAAAGAAATTAAACAAAAACATTTATATATACGATTTAGAATTCAAAAAGTATATAATTTGTTATATATATATAGTCCATAAGTTAAATTTCTTTTTGTATATATATACTTTAGGTTTTGATCTCATTTTCAAGATTTCCAATTGGAAATTCAACGAGTTTTTGTTAGAGTTATTAGTAACGATTTTTTTATTAATATGGATGGATTTAAACAAATTTATTGCATTATTATGGTTTTTTTTTTTTCAAATGACTGTTTAATTCGATTATAAACTTTAAAAAATGTGATTAACATATGAATAGTCTTTGTGTGTTATCTCTCTTAATTACTCTTAATTCTTTAAAAAAACAATGTAGAACTTAAGGAATTTTTGAAGAGTTTTCAATAAATATATATATATATATAATAAATCAGAATTTGAATCAATAATAAGATCTTGCATATGATTATACGAATATTTATATAATAGTATATAAATCGATAAAAATATATGTTAATAATCATAGTATAAACATTGCGGAAACAAATATAACATTGACATTCAATTGTGTGATTCAATTCAATATATAAATTTGATTATAAGCCAATTTATGTTGTAGGTATATTATTATTTTATACTTTATACATATATAGAAATAAGATTTTATTTTTGTTCCTATATAAAAAAAGATACATCACAAATCTTATCTAATTATCTTGATATGTATGTATTTTTGTTTATATTGTTAATAAATTCATGTATATATTGAATGATTAAATTTATTTTTATTTCATTCATTTATTCTATATAGAAATTTATTCAAACGTGTGTTATATTAAAAAAAAAACATTTTATGTGTGGTTTATATCTTTGACATATATATTTACATATAATCATATATATATTATATATACATATATATATAAATAAGATAAGATAAAATTAGAATAAGAATTATCATATAATAATAATAACAACTATTGTAATGAAAATATATTAATTTAATGATATTTCTTGTGCGGTTAATACATTGGCGTAGGATGTAATATGTAATGTAGTAAGCCAATAAAATATGTCACAAAAAAGTGTTGAATGAACATTTTGTTAAAAATATATTATTGTTAGTCGATATTAAAGTGAATGTTCGTTTTTTATTTGCAACAATAACTTAAAGAATATTACCGCAGTACTTATATATATATATATATATATATATATATATATATATATATGCATATTTAATACAGAATATATTAAATTAAATTCAAGAAATTATGATGTACATCATTCAACATTCACCCAAGAAGTTTTATAAAGCAACATAATGTATATATATATATAAATATAGAGCAACTGTATCTTTACTGAATATATATACATATATAAATTTACAGATCATTAATTTTAATTTATTTTGTGTAAACGAAATTTATGGTTTAAATTAATTTTCTGCATAATTATATAACTAATGTGAAAGTCACTTATTATATATACTGTTGACTATATATAATAAGCTTTATATAATATTATCTGCATACACGAATTTATATGCAACTGCAAGTATATATTATACATTTAATATAAATTCATATATAAATAAAACTTAAAGTACTATATAGAGTAGAAATGCATGCAAAAAAAAACACACACTAAACAGTATATATTCATCCGTACGACAACATTAAGAATAAATCATATGTGAATTAATTTTAATTGTATTCATGAATGATGTGGAATTTACTATGTAGGTTTATTTAACGTATATAAATATAGATAATATTAAATTTTAAATAAAAATACATTTTATTATATATTATAATACATTTTTTTTTTACTTCCTTTTTTGAAAGATTAATTTAGATTAATTATTTTATTATTTCATATATACTATACATATATGGTAATTTAATTCATTATCTTTATTCAGATACAATATATAAAGAGAATGAAATTTGATTAATGAAAATTTCGTTGAACTTTTTTTTTAATCAGATAATATATAGGTTTTTGATATGATTCAAAAACATTCTTAGTGATTAATTCTATAAAAAAAGAATTGTATATAAACATCACCAGTTCAATCCGTTGAAAATTCATTTTAATATATATTTCTATTAAAAAAATTTAAAATATTCATCAGTTTTTTCTATACTAACAATCAATATAATGTTTTATTTTTTATTCGTTATATATCACATCAAAATCACACACGACATGACACAATAATAAAATTAAATCTATCTTTTTTTTTTTATTCTATTAAACAAAATCAAATAAATTATCATATTTACATTTCATTATATTTTATAGATACGATCATTTATGACACTATATATATATATAGATATACAAACTATATACTATATATGTTACATATATATTCATAAACACTATATTGATATAAAAAAAAAAATAAAACGCACATACTTTTTCATATATATTTACCACCGCATAGTTTTATAATATATACTAAGAATTACTACATAACATGTATATATCAGTTTTAAAAAAAAAAAAAAAAGGTGTATGTAATTAATAGTTATACGCGTTAGTTTAAAAAATAAAGGTAATTTAAAATTGTATATTACTAATTCTATATTTATACATACATATATATAAACAATTTAATTCTAAGAATAAAGTGTCAAGAACAGTACATATATATATATTGCTGTGTATAAACAAAACGCATATTGCATTTAGTACATATGTACAATAATATATGATATGTTAAGTATATGATTATATTCAACATGCAGTTTTATCTCAGAGTATATGCATTTCTAAAAATGTATAAACTATATACAGTAATCTGCAAAAAGGTTTGTATATTAAAATGTTAAATTATTAATATCAAAAGAGGATCAGTTATACCGCAATAGAGGCGTAATATTGTAAAAAAATGGTTTCTTAATAAATCGCAAAATCTTAACAATTTTTCTAACAACTGTAAATGTTCATGTGTGCGAGCATTATGTAATAAAAGAAGAATGTAATATATGTATATAAAAATAAATAACTATTAATACGCCTTCTATATTATATTATATTAATTTTTTTTTTTACCACTAGATTATATTATTCAACAATAATACTATAATTATTCTTAATCTTTTAACATGATATTGTTCTTTTGATGTGTATTTATATTTGAAAATAAGTTAAAATTTCACATGAGCTTTATATATAATATTCATATAAACACAAACATCCATTATAAAACAATACAATAAATCGTTATTATTTTTTTATTTTTTTTCATCTTAATTATTTGCATATATTAAATTAATTAAAACAATTTCATTATATTCGTTCTTATGTATATATATATATATATATTCAGTTTATGATCTTTTATAAATTTGCATTAACGTTATTATTTAGTGTGCATTTTTTTTAGTACATATTTTAATGTATATATTTATTTACCCATAAAGGTTTTTGTAAATTATCATATATTATATATGTATTTAAGCATAATTTTTGACCTATCAACTCAAATAATTCTGTATAGTGTATGTATACTTTAATATTGGTCTATTTTTAAACATATAGTATATAAGAAAGCACAAGGCCATAATATAAATTCTCATATGATATTTAAATTATTTGGTTGTCCAACTAAACCTAATAACAATAATGTAATGCATTCATTATACATATATATAATAATAATAATACCTTGAAAAATAAGTGTATTTTTACATTATATTTAAAGAATATAATTTTTAAAATAAATTATTATTAAAAACTTGATTGTTTTGTGATATTATATATATATATAAGAACACCACCACTCACCTACGCATTATTATTACTTAAAACGGTAAATTTATTTCTATATAATAGCTATGCACATTTAAGTGCAAATTTACCGCAGATATATATATACTACTTACCAACTTATGTATAATATATTTTGTTTATATATATATGATGTCATTTTCCATTAAAGGTATAAATGATAATATATACTTGTGTAAATTTACATATATTTTGTACAGTCATAGGCAAAAATTTAAAAAAATGTATCAAACTCCTGTAGAGGAAATTAAATAGTTTATTTACGATGTGGGACATGTGATGGGAAACCTTTTTTAACATCGTTTCACCCTTTCTCGTTCTTTTTCTGTTGAACATTGGAATGAAAATTTCATTCATTGATATAAAAAATCGCACAGTTACAGTTTTCATTGATAGTCTTCCTGTGTGAAACTTATTTTTCATAAATTTTGTTTCATCAATTTTTACAACAGCATATAGATGAAATGTCAGATATATTTTTCATACATGACTGTATCCTGTTTAAAAGTATCTTTATTCATTTAAATTTACTTAACTTATATATTTAAAAAATTGACCGATTTAATTTCCAATAATAATATTAAAAATATATATATAGTTTATCTTAAACATATATACATATATTTTACATTAAAAGTTATAATATATACATTATTTATATTCGTATTATAAAAGTTACATAATATAAATATATATGTGTATATACTGTCAAATGACTTTAGAAAATTGAAATACGGTATCACACACACAAACACACACACTCATACACACAGATGCGATTAAAGTTTATTATGTAATTGGAAAGTATTCATCGTATTTATGCATGCTCATACCCATCCGTGTACATATGCCAATATATTCAATCTTTTAAAATGATTATTAATATATATTTAATTCATTATTTATATTATACGCAGATTCACATTTATAAATATAAACATTAAACATGATATGATAAATTGAACGTATTTGTATAATTGCCATTCTATATATATATATATTGATAATAATTATATTTATTTATATATAATATATAATAACTGTGGTTTAAAATTATAATATTATTATATTGATAATATAAATTATACGCGGTATTTATTATTTCAAATTATATTTAATATACAGATTTGCATATTCATTTATATGAATTTAATTTATTATAGGAAGAAATAAAAAAAAATGTACAATTTTACAATGTTTATATATTATATATGTATATCATATTAACATTTTATCATTTTATTCATTTATTTTATATAAAGAAAAATGCAACTATATATATAATAATATAACTCGATATATTTATATATAATCAATAAAACATTTTATATAATAATAATTTTTTCATAAATATATATACATAGAATATAAATTATAATTTCAATACAACCTTTCAAAGATAATATTTGACAAATAATTAATATTAATCATTAAAAACTTTATATGTATATATATATATTTATTGATTGAATGAATGAATGGAATGAACATTTTACAACAGTGTATAGTTGACTATACCCAAATTAATCAAATACCATTTCAGAGAAGTTATTAAGTGAGAAGTTTCATTTTCCTATTTAAAAGATTTCGTTTCCCAATAGAAAACCCTTTAATTTTCCTATAGAAAAACTCTTCATTTTCCTATAGAAAAATCTTACTTTTACCGATAGAAAGATCTCTTCATTTCCCAAAAGAAGAGCTCATCGTTTCCCTTTAGAAAATACTCTTCGTTTCCCAATAGAAAAATGTCTCGTTTTCCTTCGTTCTATTTGAAATTCTACTACTTCTAATTTACGTTCATTATACAAGTATATACAAATATAAATATATAATGTTATCATACGATTTGTTTTGCCAATTTCATTTGGTAAATTGAATATTGCACCATATACACTATATATGTATATTATATTTATATATAGATGTATTTCAAAAAGACACGTTTAATTTGATAAGAATTTAATGATGAAGGTATATATATATATAATATTTGTACAAATTAAAACAAACAAAAAAGGCATTTATACTTCGTAATAAGTTCATATAGTGTCCCAATAGTTTTGTATATACTTTGATATATTTATACAGATATATACATGCGGAAAATGAAATAATTTACTATTGGTTTATATTCAAAATCAGTATTCTGTACATATCACAAGAATAATCTTATATATATATGACATATATATATATATTCTCTGCCATAAAAGTCAGGTATGGTCTCTATCTGAAAAGTACAAAATCGTGAATCTATATATTGAAAAATAGACGGCGGACGAATGTATATGGTGATTGAAATGTTGTTTTACATACATATATATATATAAAATAAATATAAAATCAACAAAAATTAAAATAAGAAAATGCATTTATGTTAATTTAATATATTATGGTTGATATATAACAAAAATTATACTTTTTTTTTCTTATATTTTTTGCCTATACCTTGAAATATTTTCAATATAAAAGAATATATATTATTTTCAATAACAAAAACATTAAAATATACCCAATAATAGTTTAAAAAAAAATTTGTGGTTTAATATACTCTAGTATAGATATTCATTTGATTAATTGTTACAATTTATTATTTATATATATATATGTGAAAAGAAATTAATTTCATGTTCTTCGCGTATGCAATTCTATATATTTGAACTTGTATTATATATATAAATTCTATCTATTCTATACGGTTATTTATTATTAAAAATAATCATTTTATTATATATATATAAAGAGTTAGATATAATATTGAAATATGTTATTTTCAATTATGTAATTCTATATATAAAATTTATTAGTGTAAATATACACAGATTCACCATATATATATATCTATATATATTTATAAAAGTGTTTTTTCTTAAAATAGAAATGTATTGTATATAATAAATAAATACAGTATATATATAAATAAATGTACATAATATACCATTAATATATATAAATATAAATACACTTATCGAAATATCAACAATTAGCAGAATTTCTAGACATAAATATTTCATTTATAAATATATATATAATAATCGAAAAAAATATTTTTATCGATTGTTGAAATTTGCAGACCACCCCTTTATTTACTTCTTTACTCTATGCATTGATTGTATTTATATTTAATATATCTGTATATATATTTTTATTTATCTAACATATATGTATATAGTATAAATATATCTATACCTATATAGAAATGTATATATGAATTGCAATAAGTGACCTTTTGAAGAATTCACAAATTAAATGTATATAAATATTATGTGTGTTCATATATTTGTATATATACAGAAATATTTCAATGTAAGTATAATAAATAGATAACTATTTGAAGTTGAAGTCATCAGGCGCCGTTTAGAAAATATAAATTGAATGTATATATACTATTGTATATTGTAATACTATGTTGAAGATAGATTTAGATAATATATATATATAAAAAAACAGCACTTTTACTGCCTTATGCGTGTTATGTCAAAACGTAAAAATTAGAAAATATTTTATATATACATATACATAGTTTTATTTTGTATATAATATATGAAATATAACCATATATGCTTATAATATACGTAAAATATATTGACAGTATATAAATACAATGAAATTATCACATACAAAAAAAAACAACAACATTTAAAAGAGACACTTTTGATTGGAATATTTTACATATAATTGGTTATATCTCTATACACATACACCAGAGCATAAATGCTAAAAATATAGCTAAATTAAAACAAAAATGAAATATGGTCATTTATATAAATAAAATCAATGTCATTTTATATATTTTTTGCATAATTTACAACATTTTATAAACAAAACAAAAACACATTTTTTGTTGTTAAATATCATTAAATTGTATATAAATGTTTTATATTATATAAACGTTTATAAATTCTTAAATTAGTAATATTTTATATAGGTACACCTCACATTTATCGATGATGACTTATGCATTACAAAAATATATATCTAACAATTCATTCATTCATAAATAAACAAGTAAATATGGACGTATGTCAAAATGTATAATAATTAAATTATCTATCAATCAAGAAAATCAATTTATCAAATATATGCATTTATATTATATATGCACATTTATATATAATTTTTTGATTTTAGAGAAAAAAATTTGTTGAATTTATCTCCACAAAGCCGCAATAAATATCGCATCATATATGTTATATATAATATAAAGTTTTATTTTTTGTTAAGTAATAGTTATTTTAAATAAAAAATTATAATAGAAAATCAGAAATAATTTTCATGAAAGGTGAAATTATGATTTATGTTTATTATATACCTAAATCGATTTATATATATATATAATAATATTTGTTGTTAGTTTATATACATTCATGAATTAAAAGTCATTTTTATATACATATACAAAGAATTACGTTTAATATAATTTATAAACAACGTGGTTTAAAGGTTTTAAGTTAGAAGGCAGCGATGGTGGCTTTATGATGGATTTACAAAGTTTAAAATTATTTTTAAAAAGGTTTTTATTTTATATGGTCTTTGAAGGAATATTTCATAAAAAGCGTTAGTTGTTTTGGTTTCTTGATTTTTGGGATCAAATTCGATACTGTTTTTACGATCCATTACTCAAAAAACACCAATATAATAATCAAAATATAGAATTTATCTAAATATTGTTTCAAAATAAGATTAGTACATTTGGTTGCATTTCAAAGATTGATCAATATTTCTGTTAAAGAAATATTCTGTTAAAGAAATATTGATCACTGAATAAAAAAACAATAATTTTACCTTTCAAAATTCTTCATATAGAATCATCACCGCCTGTACATGACTTATTGAATAACATTTTAGAACACCCAGTTTATATATCTATCACGATATATAATAATAAGTAATAGATAGAACAATTTGTCTAACATTTTGAATATATATACTTGTGAATGAAAAAAAAGCTATGAGTAGCCATAAGGTAATTTAAATTTCTCTATCCATATAATATTTAAATATATAATCAAAATATATATGAATTATTATTTATATAGCATATAAATATATACATATAAGCGATCATATATACACCATATTATCAATATATATAATTCATATTCGATAATTTTGTTTGTTACTTATTGAAATTGCTTTTCTCTATATGTATTTTTATTTTTTTTATTACTATCATGTTATTTGATTGATCATCGTCTATTGATTATATTGTTTTTATAAATAAATAGTATTCATTATTATTTTCCATATAGATATATATATATATATTTATGATACAGCATAAAATTTACAATATAGCAAATAATTTCTTCTGTTATATAATAATATACATCTAATTTATATAGAAATAAACATAAACTGTATAGGTTAGAAACATATGTATATATAGAAAATGTCATATTATTAATAATTTAACTATTTTTTTTTTGTTATGTAAAATAAGAAATTATATATATATATATATGATTAGGGCGATTTATTAAATTTCTTGAATGCATAAACTATATACGTAAAATAATTCATATTTGAATATTAATTCTTAAATGGAATTTGTAATTTTTCTATAAATCTTAAAAAATTCAAAAAATAAAAACACGTTTTTCTATTTGAGTTATAAATAATGATATTTTATTTAAACAACAAAAAATATATAATAAAACAAAAAAAAATCGTATATATATGCAAACTGTATCACCCTATGTGTTATGATGCGTATGCAAAAAAGTAAAAATATAATAAGAAGAAGATTTTAATCAACATTCATGTTTATATACATATAACTTGTTTAAAAAATATTTATGATATACTATTTATAAGTATACGCAAAATACCAGAATAAAAATTAAAAGTTATATTCGATCTAAATCTTATGTATATAGTTATATATGTATTATGATATTCGTATTAATATATTTATATATATTTATATACATTTTACTTATTATACACATATAATTAATTCCCTTTCGATATATATTATATAATATTATTATTGGTATTATGACAACTTAATTAATTCTATGACTGCTTTATTACGCTATATATACGTCGTACATAGATATATATATATACATATATTTTGCTTTATATTTAAATTCATTTATAAATGTAACACACACAAAACACGCATAATATTCTTATTTGATACAATATTCTGATATATAAATGTATCTATTATATATACGTACAATATCAAGTTTGCTTTACATATCGCATTACAAATATATTATTCTTATATATATATAAATATGCGGATGCAATATACGTTTTTATTTACGATTACACTTTTAATTAACTTTTCTATATCTGCTTGTATAAAATATACGCTCGCTTATATATCTATAATATTTATTATTATTTTAAAAAAAAAATATATGTGTATAGTTTTTTTTATTAGTTTATCAATTCATTTCACTTTACAGATGAGAAAAGAACTAAAATATCACTGGTTATTTTTTGATTGAATTAAAACACTTATATAATACTCTGTAGATATTCCATCAGAATATAATATAGTGTTTTTCCGACATTAAAATCGCAATTGTTTTTTTTTATACTTTTCAATTTAGTTTGGTGTTTATGTCAAATTTTTAAGAGTGGAAAATTTTTATAAACATGTAATATAATTTTAACTATAAACAAAATTAAAAATTCTTGTATTAACTAAATATGTATATAAAAAAATAATATTAAATCAAAAATCTAAAGTTTTCAAAACAATTTTATACACTAATCAGATTAGATATATATGCATGCATGTTTTTATATCGTAAACATATGCCTATATATATATAAATAAAGTGATTGCATTATACAAAAAACAAATAAAAACAAAAATAATAAGTCCATTTATTTGGATTACCTTGCAAGAAATTTTCTGTATATATTTTAATTTTTATCTAGGTATTATTTATTATATTTTATAAATAAATAAAAGATAATTTATGAATCTAAAATGCATATATTTATATATAACAACGTTGGTACTTTTTTTATTTTAAGCTAAATACATATTTGTATAAACATAGAGTATAAATAAAGATATATTATTTGAATATATTCGTATATATATACCTACTGTTTAAGTAAAATGTACCATCGATATCTATATCTATATTTATTTATTTATATATACATTTTTTCAGACCATCATGAAAGTTAAATTATAAATTAATTATGACATATTAATATCAAATGGGATTATCAAATTGCATTATAGCAGCGGCTATATTCAATGTCGCATATATATTTAATAGAATATATATAATAATATCTACTGTGTATATATACATAAATATATAATTAAAATGAAAGTTTTATATATAAAAAGATATTTATATATGTCGCGGACACGTACATTAAAAAAAAAATATTATCTATATTTATTTTTATATTTATGCATAAGTACATTAAAAGTAATAAATAATAGTATCTATATATATATATATATAGATGTGAATAATAATATTTATAGGGTGTTATAAATATATATATATATTTTGACTTAAAAACATCAAACCGCATATATATATATTATGTGTCTTCACTGATTTAGTTATTTAAATAAAAATTTAACATTCATGTTTGCCATATATAATATATATGTATGTATATAAATAAATACCTTTGCGGTCATATAAATATTTTTATTTTTTTTATATATATATATCCATAAAGAGATTTTTATCGAAGTTCATTAATTTTGATGATGTGCTATAAAATATAAATAATTCAATTTTAATAAATTCTTCTTTTATATATTCATCTTTTATACAAATATTGCATTTTAATATTTTGTTTTTGTTATCAGATATATGCACTTTGTGTATTGAATAGTTACTAGTTAGTTTGAGATAAATATATACGTTTAGATTTAATTCCACCTGCTCGTAATATAAAAATACTAAATATATACATAATAATAGAATGGTATTTTTATAAAGAAAATTTTCTTATAAATTCTTTAATTGAAAATTGTTTCAATTTGTTTTTCTTTTTTAAATTAGATGATTTCTTTCAGGGTTCACGGCAATATAATTATGAGGTTTTACGGGTGCTAAACGAATTCTGCTGTATTAATAAGGAACAAAATAATTTGAAAGGTAATTTGAAAGGTGATACCGGCTCGAGCGCTGGTATTACCTTTCAAATTATCATATACAATAATAAATAATATTTATATAAAAATAAAATATCAATAACTTGTAAATGTGCAACATTGTCATCAACTTAATTCATTTGTTTATTTGCCTTTTTGTGTATTTTTCATCGGTATATAAATACATATATTTGTTTTATCTTCAATGTTTTTTTTTTTCATATCGATAAATGTATATATATATATATTAAGAAATCTATAGTATTAACAATATTAAAACATTTATTTTGTATATCTGATATATCTATTTATCTATCTATAGTATATAGAAAAATATCTATATCCATATCTATTATATTTTTTTTTTCATGTATATACACATGTATGTATAATAACTTACTGTTATACAATATTTACGTGTTCCATTATTATTATTATTATTATTATTATTATATAATATTTTAAAGTTAGTAGGATTTATTATTGGATGTCATTACGGTCATTGAAAGTTCACGATTTATAAAATAATATCAAAAACTGATAAATGAATATGTTGTGCATAATTTATCTGATATTAAATGTTAAACTATATATATATATATATATTATAATATATGTATATAAAGTAAAGTTAGAAGTTAAATTTTATGAACTATGAACTTTTGAACTAAAATTCAATACAGTTGTTTATCTTTCTGGATGACATGAGAATTTTTTTTTTTCATTTTATTCTTATATATAATATTTTTGTTTGCACATATATTTTATATTTGTTTTATTAAAATTATTATTATTATTAGTAATAAATATAATATTTTGAGTTCTTTTTAATAAATATATTTATTTATTGTTAAGTATTGTTATTGTTGTTATATAAATAAATATGAATAGCCTATAGGTATATTATATATATATGTATATATTTAATCTATTGTATTTATTTACATATAGAACAGATTCGCATTATTAACATATGTATATGCATTTATCTATTATTATTATTATATATGCATATTTATAATACACTTTTTCATGGTAATGTTAAAACATGAATCAAATATATGTATATACAATAAATAAACAAATGTTATATAATATTTTAATTTATTAATAATTTATCATAACAGTTTTTTCTGAATACTTGCATAATTTTCATATTATATACATTCAATAGATGAATAAAGAATTTAATATTTATCTAATATATTTATACTAAAATGAAAAAAAAAAAAATTGTAATAATTTGTTATTAATTATAATTATATTCTATTTATTTCTTATGCGCATATATTATTATGTTTTTGTATACATATTTTATTACAAAATGTTTTATACAAATATTTTAAAGCTATCATATACATATATTAATAGTTCACACAATCTTTATAAAGATATATGCATTCACATAGTAAATCATATTGAATTAATATAATACTATAATTAATTAAAAAAAAAAATTGAAAATGAAAAATTTTTAATTAACTATATATAATACAATCTTGTATAGATAAATGTACATAAAATATACATCAACATCTATATATACGTTAAACACTTTCATTCGTAAATCACGCTTCATTATATAACAAAAATATATATTTCAAAAAAAAAAACAAAAAAAATTAAACATATTTACCTGTCTGTTTGTATACCATTTAGTTGTTATAGTCGTATAAAAAGATGCAAAAATGTGTATTGGAAAAATAAACGTATAGTTTTATTTTTTTAGATTTTCATCTATATATATATATATATACGTTTACCGCATTCTAATTCTATATGTAATTGTTTTTTTACTTTTCTGCATATTCACAAATCATATTTTATTAAGCATACAAATGTAAGTATAAATTTACATTGAAAATTTTACTATATTATACAATATATAGGTATAATATCCAATAAAATTAAAATGTTCATAAATTTTCTTATAAGTACATAAAATAAAATGTATATATCTAAAATAAAACAAAGTATACATTTTCATCCATATATATATATATATATATATATATATATATCGAGTCGGCAATTTCAAGTGAATTATATTGGTATCGTATATTTATATATACATATTAAAAATAAAGTACATAAAAACACATAATTATATTGAAAAAGTGAAATAAATATATATTGTTATGTACCTACCATACAAAAACTACAGTAAAGGGATTTTTTTGAGGGCATCTCATCATAATTTATTTGTTAATAAATTAAGGTATCTGTAGTATTTTTGTATATGCTTTTTATTCATTTTGTAAAGTATATTTCTTTAAACAAAATTAAATTCTATGGAAACTCTAATAATTTTGTTGAATTTTTAATTAATCCCGATATTTAATATAATGTAAAATATGCTGCTGTATGATATGATAATTTACAAAATTCACTTTTATATTCGAACATATTATTTGCATTATGCATATAAAAACACGATAGATATATGTTATATATGTCTTATTATATATTTATGCAATGGAAAAAAAAGTGAATTTCTGCTTATATATGCATACATAATTTATCTATTATAATATATATATGACTGACTGAAATATATGAAAAAAAAACAGTTTTCTATCGTTTTTTTTTCTGTTTTTTATTTATTAAATAATGAAAAACTCTATATATATATATTCGATATGATGCATTACATCACCAGAAATAAAAAATAGTAGTAATCTGCTTAGTTTAAAATTTATTTATATATATATTGTACATATATAATAATAAAAAATTATATATACAAAAGAAACACTTTTCTTTGTATATATACGCACCTTTGACCGCTCATTAACTATATATAAAGGTTTTGCCAAAGTTCAAATCAAAAGTTATTTAAAGTGTCTGGTCTATATGGTAATAAAATATATATTCTATATATATATATATGATGTATATTGATTTTATTGTTGTTAACTTTTTAATATGTAAAAACTATAAAGAATCTAAGATGTATTAAACAATATTTGAAAGTATAAGTAATCACTTTCAATATTAGAAATCTCAAAAAAATTATTTATTCTTTTCTTAACAAAATTTATGCGAAACCGGAGTTTTAAATTATCAACGAAAAAAAATGGATACATTAATTATAATACTTTCATTTATATTATTAAATATATGCATTATTTATTATCTTAAAGAATTGACTTTCTGTATATTCTAATAAATATGTATATGTTTTAGTTGGCAAGAATAGTTTTAATAAAATTTGTGTTGTTAAGAATATCCAAAAAAATCTATAATGTTTATGTCATAAAATTGACCTTAACCTATATATCAATATTTGGAAATATCTGAAACTATTCTGTTAACTATATTTATGTTTTATTTTGTTGATTTCTTTTTTGTGCAATTTAACATATTACAGAAACATTCAAAATGAAAAAATATTTTTTATATTATCGCAAAAAAAACACTATAATTTTTGTATTGAGAAGTAATTCTTGATTTTTCTTGTTACAGATAATTTGGTTGTTAGCTGATAAACAAAACAAATTTTAAAACAAGTACTATGTTTGGTAATTCAAATAATAATAATATGACAAATATATTGTTTGTTAAATTAAATAACATAATTTATTTTTTACATTCAATATTTCCTTTTTTTTTTGAGGTTCGTCGCCTGCCAACTCTTTTGACTTTTACATGAACATTTAATATGAAAAGTTCAATATGAAAATCTTATTTGAAAATTATCAGATATTACCTCTATATTTGGTTTATATTCCCATATTCATTCATTTATTATATGTATTTACAATTCGAGCATTTAATTTGTAAAAATTGACCTTCTTGCAAAAAGGTTTTTTCATGGGAATTGCAAGTGATTAATCATAGTTTATTTTATGCAAAATCATACGTTTTTCATTTAATCAAAAATAAATTTTTAACACAAATCCTTCTAATCATTCTAGCGCGTCATATATTCTTCCAATATAAATTAATAATATTTTCATATATATAAAATTTTATTTGATATTTACATAATTTTTGATGTCATTATTATTATATTTATAAATATATATAGATAGTTTTTATATGTATATATTTTAATATATTTATATTGAACTGTATATATATGAACATACAATGTCAAGTTGATATAAAAAAAATTAATTGTACAATTTTGTATAATATGTACACGATATTCTTATATACATTTGCTTATATATACGTATACGCATATTTGTTGTTTAATGTCATATTAATGATGAAATGAAGAAAAAAAACAATGTTTAACATGTTTATTTATTTATTAATTTAATAATTTTTTTTTACTTTAAATGTACGAGTTGTCTTCATATACCGTATCGACTATATATAATGTTATTTATAAAGTAATAATAAACACATTTGATCTTTTATAGAAACATCTTTATATATATATATATATATATATTTATAAAAGTTTATGATTGAATTATTATTATATACTATAGTAAAGTAATAAGGTTTTTTATAGTCAAGTGTGTATGTACATTTACTGGGTGTATAATAGATTAATATCTCATAATTTCCAATGGGTAGATATTGAAAAGAATTTAAAGTATATTCTGTAAAAAATGAAAAAGGAATGAAGTGAAATACAGAATATATTATAATGATGCCCATATAAAACTGTATATATCTTATTAACAAGAATCATTTTTATCAATGATAAAATTCTCATATATTTAAATATCATAACTTTGGTAATGGATTAAAAAGTTCTAATACCGTTTATAGTCTTCTAAAAGACCACATCCATATAATAATTTAGAACGAATTTAAAACAAAAATTGTTCATTCTGTATGTCTATATATATATAAATATAGATGCATTTCAATATTATTAATATATACACACAAACACATATATAAAATTATTAAATTAAAATAAACTAAAGTGTAAACTTTAAATATAAATACATTTATATGACCATAGTTTGTATAGTGCATATTAACAGTTAAAGCATTTTTTAAGGAATAAAAATTTTAATTCTTCTTTAAAAATAAAGAAAAAATTGAAAATAAAACTCATTTACTTTATTTTATTTTAATTGAATTTGATGTGGACGCGTACACCAAACAACTATGTATTAAAATGTTATTACTATATATATATATATATATATATATATATATATATATATATATATATATATATATATATATATATAAATAAATACGCGTTAAATATAAATAGTTATATAAGTATATATAACTGATAGATGATAGTTATGATATTTAGAAAATTATATAAGCGCATATTTTGTATGATATTGTATATAGTAGAAGTTTTATTAAAATAATATTATATATACTAATAGAATTAATTTCAGATTTTATAATATTTCATTAAATTTTATATTAGCTGTTGTTTTGCGTTTTGAATAGCCGCACACCACCATCACTTTATTTGCAATTCTATATATTATATAAAAATAATAATAAAATATAATGTTTATATATGTATATAATAATAATATGGCTATCATTTTTTATACATATATATATTTATAAAATAATGTTCTAAATAAACTATTCTTATATCCGCACCGCGTATGGTATACATAATTTTATGTATTATATAAAAAAATTCCACAATATAAGTATACGAATTTAAGACAACTTTATTGCAATAGAATCCTCTAATAAACCTATATAGATATTTATACAAAATACTTTAAAAACTCGTATTTTCCCATAAATTTTTCTTTTAGTTCATTTTTTTAAAAAGTTAAAATATAAATTACGGATACCTAAACTTAAAAATGTTTATAAACTTATACATCAATATATAAGTTAGATATATAAATAAATATATATATATAAAAAAAAAAAATAATAGTATTTTAGATAGGATTTGTATAATAGAATTAAATATATTTTTTATTGTAAATGCACATGTCACCTATAAAAATCGTGCTTAAATTGTTATTGTATATTATATTATTATTATTATATTATATGTTATTTTGTTGTGTTATGTTATGTTTATATAATAATATATCTGTAGTTCATTAATTTTTTTTTCTGTTTAGTGTTTTTGTTTTCAAAACTCTTTTTTAACTATATTTTAAATCGTGATATATTAGGTAATTCTTTCAATAAAAAAAAATAAAATAAATTCTATCTATTAAGTATTTGTATATATATATATATAATCGATTATATACAAGTTAAAATGTGCGGTTATATCTAGAGTTCTATTTATTTTTTTTATTTTGTATATAAGTACATTTATAATAATATAGAGCATTTAATTTTTGTTTGGGTTTTTTTCTTATTTATATATTTGCTTTTAAATGAGATTTTACGTTTATTTTGACTATTTAAATTCTGATAGATTAATTGTTTTTTTTTTGCAATTATTTTTATTATCATAAATTGTAATCTGATTTGTGTTATTTATGTTATTTTAATAATATTTTGTCGTCAAAAAGAAGTTATATTATTAAAATTTTTAATATAATTTAATGAGTTTTGCAACAATATAGAAAAATGTGTTTTTCT
Organism: Dilophus febrilis; assembly: GCA_958336335.1. NCBI lineage: Eukaryota > Metazoa > Arthropoda > Insecta > Diptera > Bibionidae > Dilophus > Dilophus febrilis. The sequence continues at coordinate 47,069,613 of OY284468.1, forward strand.
ATTTTGTTATTTTGTAGTGTTCCAAATTTCTATATTCTATATAAAAAATTTTTGAAGATTAACAATTTTGCGAAAATATATCTATTTTATTATAGATATTACCTCGCACAAATAAATTCTTTAAATTTATAATCAATTAATTAAAATATTTATATTTATATGTAAATTTATATTTACAAATAAATATATTTAACTTTCTTTTCTTTATATAAATAGAGTATGTGATATTATTAATATATAGATTTCAAATCGATTTCAAACGATATAAAAATTAATGCTTAATATATGCAATGGATAAATTGTATAAGTTTTTTTTTGTGTTTATAATTCGTCTTATTGTTTCTTCCTATGTTTATATATTTGCTAGTATTATTTAAATTATTATTATTATTATTATTATTATTATTATTATTATTATTATTATTATTATTATTATTATTATTATTATTAGCAATAACTATCACTACTTTTAATATCAGACAAAATTATCTTGCAGTATATATATATATATAAGAATATTTTCATGTGAATGAGGTCATAATCGATATGATGAGATGATACCGCGATACTTGTGCATATATTTATATATATATATATATTGATTAATCAATCAATTTCACTATGTATATTGTTTTTATAAAAGAATGAATGAATCTATTTGAATATTCATATATATATAGTTATTATATATATCTATAATTATTTATAAATTGTGCAATGTCTATAAGCACCACATAACGTTCCAATAATATTCATTTTTTATTTCGTTAAAATATGTACATATAATATATCTATATATAGTTGCAATAAGACACTATAACTATATCGGAAAATAGAAAAATAACTGTGACTTTGTAATCAGTTAACGTATCGAGACGAAAAAATATTACCGATTAAAAAATTAATTATTTTTCAATACATAAAATGTGTTTAAGCGGTTTCTAATTAATGGTTATCGAATTTTTTTAATCCCTTATTATATTCTGCATTGCTGCAAAATTCATTAACCAATAGTATTAAAATATATTTCTAAATATTTTATTAAATTTCTTTATAAAATTATAATTTAACTTATTATCTTTTGGAATACGGCGACATGTTATAGAAAAAAAAATTTTAAATAAATATATATGTAATGTGTATATACATAAAAAATAACATACTTTTTGATATATAAAGAAATGTAATGTTAATTAATTATTGTTACATTTCGATACACATTCAAAAAATTTTTAAAAAAAGTTGACAATTCATATACAATACATATTGTCCAATTGAAAATTAGTCTATTATTATAAATATTTTTTGTTTAGTTGTTAACTACATATATTGTATGTATATATGATATTATATTCACATAAAATGTTATAATTTTACAAATGGCTAAAACGGTAAAAATATTCTTTATTTACAAGGTTTTAACATCATCGCAGAGTTATGAGCGATGATAGAGTAATTCTTGATAAAGTTAATAAAAAAAAAAAATTAAAAAAAGACAAAAGTACGTCTAGATATATATTGTATAAATAAAAAATAAAAATCATATATATGTATATATATGTAAAAAGAAAATGTCTTTTTGATTTATCCAATTATTACATCAGGTAGTCGCGCACATATACTGACCAATTATTTATATTAAATGCGTTCAGTGTTTACCCAACCATATAATAATTTACTATATAGAATTTTTTTTTTTCAATGTTTTAATTTATTATTTCTCTAAATATGTGTCGTTATATTCATTCATCATCATATTCTATATAAATGTAATAAATTGACATAATCATTAAAGTCGAAAATTATTATGTATATATGGTATTTTCATATATACCTTTCAGATATTGTGAATTTCTTGTAAATCTGAATCTTTTTTTTGTGTTGAGTTAATGTTACCAAAAAACAAAAACAAAAAAACAAAACATTTTTGGCAAATTACATTTTCTCACAAAGGAAAATTATACGATAATCGGTGTCAAGATGATCAACTGTGTCCGCGTAAATAAAAAAAGTTAAAATTATACCACTATACTATATATAATGATTAATTGTATATATGTACATATGTAATTATATATAGATGAATAATTGTTCATTTCAAATATATTCAATGTGTATAATTAGGTTAGTTGAATATAGAGTGAACATATAAGTTAAATGAATGTATTATTGAAAAATATATATTAGAAAAAAGTTTTTTTTTTGTTTTTTTAACAATGTTTTTCTATAGCTAATTCTTTCAAAATCATTTCTTTAATTGAATTAAACGTTAATAAAAATTAGAAATTTGTCTTTTTTTTATGATAATGACAAAAAAACAATTAATAATTAATAAATTTTATAATTCTATGTAATAATTCAATTTAATAATAACAAGATTTTAATTGATATGCTAATGCAATTTTTTTTTATTACATTTATCCACATAATTCACTTTACTGAAAAGAAATAATCTATTATATAAATATATAGTTATTTAAAATTTACATAATATAATAATTTTGCATACAGTAAAATAAAGATACATTTTTAGGTTTCAAAATGTATATATATATATATACAGATAAAGTTCGTTTACTTATAAAACATAATATATTTATTATGTGTATTTATTTTTATATCTGTAATATTCATATACCACCATTAAATATATATAGATATATATAGTAATACATAATTTACAATTTATAATTTGCATTCACCTGTGTATATATATAATAAATTATCATTGAGAAAATATCTAATATATAAAATATAATTTGCATTATAATAACTTTTTGTGTTTTATTCGCAAATTTATACAAATTTAATAATAATATCTAAATCATTAATAAGTTTAATGAACCTCTCTATAAATGTATAACAATATTGTAAAGAAATTATATACTATAGTATATATTAAAAAAGAAAAGAATACATAATATAAAGGGAAACCGTTTCATATATATATATTATATATTGTATATATGTATGATATTTTGCTGATATTTTTTTGATATCTTTTTAAATTATTTGTTTATTCAAAATTCTATTCATTATTATTCTTTATAGCAAAATTTATTCAATTCTTATATTCTTATATTCTTCTTATTCCATATTATACGCGATATCTGTGGATATTATTTTTCATTTATTTATGGTATATAGATTTATATATAGAGAGAGAAATATATGAAAAATACTCTAGATTTATGTATATCTAAAAGCAGTATATATAATTTTTGCATATAGAAAAATACACAACGTGTGATGGTTTTTTGATAAACATTTTTAAATTGTTATAAACACGCAATAACGAAAAAAAAATTATATTTTAATCCGATAAGACAAATATTTTTTTGAATAATTTTTTTTTTTAATTTATTTTCTTTCTATTATGAATAGAATACATTTTATTAATTTATTATCATTTTAGGTATAAATTTATAATCAATTTATTTTGATTTTTGTTTTTTTTTTTAAGAAATATTATATTGGATATGTAAGTTCGTTAAAAATATCGTTGGATTTATTTTTACCTGTTAAATGAATGATTAATTTTCGAAATATTATAATTGGCTGCTCGATACATTGAGTTATTGATATTTTATTGACTGTTGGCTGGTGTTTAATATATATCAAAAATATACTTTATAAATTTTTTTTCTAATTTTTTTGTCACTGATTTCCTGCAGAGTTAGTTATTGGGTTTGGTTCGTATACGGTTAAATTACAACGCAATTGTTGAACGAATCTTTTTTTTGAAGTGAATCCAAATTATACCCATTTTCAGAATAATTATTCTTTAAAATCATTAATCATTTATTATCGCATTAACACAGAACAGAATTAAAGCGATAATAATATTCATAATATTGTATATAAAAGTTAATTTTAAAATTTCCTACAATACAACTAACTATATAATTTATATAAATGTTTCTTATCAAATTCAAAGATAATTATTATTGCCATATGTGAATAAATTTTATTCATATATATATAAACTCAATATATCATTATCTTTATCTATGTAATTATACATATTGATTTGATAAATAGATTGTAAAATATAAATATACTCATTTTATTAATATAAAAATATTACAATTTCCATACTTTTAATATGAAATTTCATTGCAGATTCTTTATATAGTACATTATATACACGTCAAATTATAAAGAGTTGTATTGTTGTTGTTGTTGTTCAAAGTCGCTGCAATATATTGTCACATTATAATAAATATACGCTATTAATACATACAGTATAAATTGATTCCATAATATTTACCACAGAATACAAAAATTAATTGTTATACATGAAATTAGAACATATAATCATTTGATTACGTATATAAATTTAGTTTACTATTCACTATCGATATAAAATGTGTATACTTTAGAGACTTTACAGATACTTTAGAGACATTTATTTAGTCGTATATTTATATATATAGATATATATAATATAAATATCGCATCATGAATTTCAGAATGCATATGTATTAAAAAGAAACAATCATTTAAGCTAATAAATTGTATTGTACAACTTGTTTTATATTTACTTTTATTGTTTAAATTGTGTTTTTTATTTTTCTATAATATGATTATTTTAGTAATATTATTATCATTATTATTAATAATATACACACTTTTATTATAGTATATACATGTTTACATATAGTTTTTATAGATATATATAGTTATCCGAAAGTATTACAAATAACGTTTTATTTATTCACTTATTACCTATATATGTATATAAATAAATACATAATAGTATATATATAAAAGTATGTACATTTATAAATATATATTAATAAATATACTCTCACCAAACTGTAGCTGAACTTAAAAGATTAAGAATTTGTCCATTTTATTTGTTATACTGTCGCTTAGATCTGAATGAAATATCTTTTTAATCACAAATAAATGTATACATTTATATATATAGTATACATGCATCATCCACTATTATGTATATATATAATATTGAAATAAATAAATACAACGCAACCAAAATAATAACTAAATATATAATCCAAAGTGATTATTCAAAATAGCAACTTTTTATATAATACTGCAAAATAATGATATAGACTTTATTATAAGCACCTATCCTATATAGATATAATATTATTTATATATGTATATTTACATATAGTTGATTATTATACCATTATTATTATTATTATTATTATTATTATTATTGTCTATATGAATCTGGGTAAGCAAGTTCATGTGCGGCAGTCAACACCATATATCAGGAAATTTTTCTTAAAATTTTATATATACAAAATATTTACATATATTTAAATATATATTTAAGTTTGCACTCAAATAATATATATATATATATTTATGCACATATTAAGAAACAATATAACTTGATAAAATACCGAGGCAGTGTTATGTTATGCGCGCTATTTAAATATTCTCATGAATTTTATTGGTTTTTTTTTATTTTATTCAATATATATAGCGAAATTTATTTAAATATATATTTATATGTAAACAGAAACACATATTTATATATGGATGTAGTACATATTGTTTATATTAAAAAAAAAATATATAAATTGAAAAATAGAAAAATAAATATATAGTAATATATATAATTTATTAAAATTTTTTCAATATAAATCGGTTAAATATATACATATACATATTTGGTTAAAATTGAAAATAAAATTAAAAAATATTTTTTATTTATATACATATATAAAAAATGTTAATCAACTTATTGTTATTGCGTTAGATAGAATGCTAGTTTATATATATATATATATATGTATATCGCAAATAGCATTAAAAAATTACACTTTCTTTCTACTAGATTCATATATAATACATATTAAAATATGTTATTGAACAGGTTTAAATATACATTTTATTGCAAAAAAAAAAAAAATAAACCAGATTGTGTATATATATGAATATAATAATATATTCAAGAAAATGCGTTGACAACATATATAAAAATTGTTGATTATTAACATTAAAATTCAAGGTGTCATTAATGTTATGTAGATATGCACATATTTGTAGTTTACCGCGTAAATTTTTCTATATTATAATCATGTTATATTTATTTAATGACATATAATATTACAATATTTTGAAAACAGATATCTATATATATATTTAACTTAAATACAGAATTTACCCATTTTTGAATGTATACAAATTAATGAAATTATTTAAATTCCATTTGATTTTTAATAGTATTTAAATTATTTAAATAATTATACAACAACAACACCACTCACTCAGACACAATTAATAAGGCTTAATTATTTTAACAAAATTTTGAGTGATTAATTTTTTCAATATACAATAAAAAAAAAGTATATTCATTCATTTTTTACGGTTCGTCGCTTACAACTCTTTTATTGTTTTCTCTCTATATATGGTGAAAATACTTTTATGAGAAAAAAAGTTTTATTAAATCGAAAATGATTAATTAAATTAAAATACAAAAAATATACATTTTTTACAGATTTTAAAATCTTTCAATATATAAATATTGAATTAATGAACATCATATAATCCCAATACAATCTGTATATAATTCACTTTATAGATTTATACATACATATTATGTGCTTTTATTTTTGTTATTATATTATATTATATATATGCATTGCATCTATACATAAGTTGGTATGAAAAATAAAACGTTTAATAATTTAAAATATTTATTTAATTTATATTAATATAATAATAAAAGTGCAATTTAATGTTTCAGTGTCAATCTTAAATGAATATATATATATATATTAAGTAAAAAACATAACCGCGCTGTACACAATGACGATATATTTGTATATATCAAATATATATATATGTGTATTAAAATGCAATATAATAATAATTAATTTTCTCACAAACGAAAGTCCAATAAACCTTTTTCAATCCAAAAGTAACAAAAATATTTTCACGTAATGCAACTAAGTATATTTATAAATATAATATTAAGACTTGCGTAACGATTACAATTAATGTATAATATTTTATATGTATACATCAAAGAACTTGCTATATATTAGGTTGTCGAAAAAGTATTGATAATTTTTATAAATAGATGTCATTATAATTGAATATTTCAAGTAGTACTAATCTGATCAGGTAACACTAACATATGTTCGAAAGATTACATTTCGTAGATAAAAAAAAAAATTAAATTTGTTTAGTCATTTAAAAGTTATAGTGCTTTAAAGATGAGCGAAATTAGTGAAAAAATTCGATACATTTTACAATTTTATTATGAAAAAGGTGAAAATGCAACGCAGGCACATGAACAAATTTGTGCAGTTTACGGTGAAGGAACTTTATCAAAATTAACAGCCTATAGATGGTTTGCTCGATTTCGTTCCGGTAATTTTGATGTCAAAGATGCACCTCGTTCTGGTCGACCACTCACTGAAAAAGTCGATGAAATCATATCAAAAATTGAAGAAAATCGACACGTAAGCAGTCATGATATCGCTAAAGAACTAAACATCCATCACCAAACAGTTTTAAACCATTTGACCAAGTCTATACAAGAATACAAGAAAAAGCTCGATGTTTGGGTACCACATGAATTAACACAAAACAATTTAATGAACCGAATTTCCATTTGCAAAACGCTGTTTAAAAGTAACGAAATCGAGTCATTTTTAAAGCGAATGATTACAGGTGATGAAAAATGGATCACATACAATAATAATGTACGAAAAAGATCGTGGTCCAAGAAGGGTTAAGCTCCTAAAACAGTAGCAAAACCTGGATTAACACCAAGAAAGGTAATGCTGTCTGTTTGGTGGGATTGGAAAGGAATCGTTCATTATGAATTACTAGCACCCGGTCAAACCATTGATTCCGATCTCTATTGTCAACAATTAACAAGATCGAAGCACGAGATTAAAAAAAAACGTCCAGAATTAATCAATCGAAAGGGTATTGTGTTCCATCATGACAACGCCAGACCACACACATCTTTGATGACTCGGCAGAAACTGAGAGAGTTTGGCTGGGAAGTTTTAATGCATCCACCATATAGCCCGGACCTTGCACCTTCAGATTATCATTTATTCCGGTCTCTGCCGAACTCCCTTAATGGTTTAAAATTAAATTCCGCAGAGGACTGCAAAATGCACTTGGATCAGTTTTTTGCCCAGAAAACACAGAAGTTCTACAGTGATGGGATAATGTCTTTACCAGAATAATGGCAAAGGGTCATCGATCAAAACGGCGCATATTTGGTTTAATAAAGTTCATTTGAAATATATAAAAAAATCGTTTGAATTTTGTAAAAAAAATTATCAATACTTTTTAGACAACCTAATATATACATACGAAATGAGCGCATTATATATAAGCGGAAATATTGTTTAATGCATTTACTTATTTTTAAAACATCGTTTTATTTTGGAATTTGTGTGTGTGTGTGTGTAAAGTCATGGACATGTATTTTAATATATATTATAGAGATCATGTATTTTATAATACTATCATTATTGGAATAGAATAGAATATATATATATATATATATTAAATTTCACTATGCATAAATATATTATTAATTGATATTATATATATACAGATTTTTGAAGGAAAAAACATTTGTAAATATTGTTCGTGGATTATCAATTTGGTTGGTATATTTTTTTTTGATATATATACGACATTATCTGCAATGCACCGTGAATAATTATTTATGTATTAAACTATATAATATTATTTCTCTTTTACATCGCAATATTACAACAACGATTTATTGTTGTGTTTAAATATATATAAAAAAAGAAAAAAGAAGTTATAGTTATAAATGTTAACTAATTGATTTTCTTTTTTACCTTATAATTTATCTTATTTTCCCTTTTCTTTTGTATTTTGTACTACTATTATTATATTATACATATAACATATATATATTTTATGTATTACACAAACAGGTACATTTATTTATATGTATATAAAAGAAAAAGCACAAAAATTATTCAAATCGTCACTATTAATAAAAAACAAAATCTATACTATTATTTTGAATGATGTAATATATATAGAATAAATAAATTATACATAATTGATTTCGAAATGCATAAAAAAAAACGCAGAGATGCTCTCGCACACACACACACACACACACACACATTAAGATGAATATTATTTTATTAATATTAACTGCACATATCAAAATAAAAAAATCTAAATTATTATAATCCATTTATTTTTTCTTTTTTATAATTAATTATGCGGTTGTGTAATAAAAAAAAATTATTGCACGTGTAACAAAACTAATTTATAATATGATATAATGTTTTTTTTTAACATATAGATATTGCATTGAATACCTGTAATAGTTTATTGTTGTGTAATATTTTGCTTATATTGGTTTAATTTGAACAAATTAAAATATAATTATGATATGGTCTTTTTTTATATTATAATCATATGCATATTTTTAGATATAATTTTTTTTTAAACCATAAAATTTAGAATATTTTTATATGATCTATTTATTTAGAAAAATTATATGCTATTGCTATATTCGTCATTATAAAAATGCTTTTCAAATTTTGTAGAAAATGCATCAGATTATATAGAAATAAATTCTGAAGTTGTTTTATAAAGTTCTTTATAATAGATTGTGTTTTTACCTTATAACTACGACCTAAACTCAATGATTATTTTGAAATATATATATATACTCTATATTGGAAATCATTTTTATCGTATAAAAATTACCTGATTAAATTAAAATATTTTTTAACTAAAAATCATAGACTAAATGAATTGCGGTTTGCAATGATTTAAAAACTTCCGTCATAAATTTATAATATATTGAACTATATTGAAAATAAATTTGTGAAAAAATTCAGTCCACTGCAAATGCTTTATAAATACAAAACCCATTTTTATAACATATAGTACGTAAGATCAAAAGTTAATCCATCTATATATACCATATATTAGTGTATAGAAAATATATATACTAAAAAATATTATATTTTATATAATTTAAATATACATATATTTATAAATATATCTCTATATAAGAGATATGAATATAAATGGTTTATAAATCTATAAATAAATGTGTATATATGCATATATAACAAATCTTTTACATATATTTATATTTCATCTAAAAAAAAATATATATCTAGTATCTATCTATACATATATGGTATATTTATATTATATAATATATTTATTTTAAGGTATATAATGCATGAATAATGTGTGATAATATTAAAAATCATAATTTTATGGTGTTAAATGCCTTAAGCAAAAATTATTATTCCAAACCAAGACCGTTAAAATTGTATAGATATATATATATATATATATATATTTATTTAAAACGTTTATGCAAATCAAAACAAAACAATAAAATACCTTTAATCATAAACGTGATTGCATGCATTTTTCTCTGTGTATTTTTGCTATTAAAATAAAAATAAAAATTCTTTAAAAATTGTGGGTGATAATTCCATCATTCAACTTTGATGTATATATACATTTTTAATTATTATATTTACTATATATGGAAGAATGTTGAATTCTTTATATCTTATATTCTGTATTTTAAATAAAATTTAAATACTTAAAATTTTGATTATATTAACTGAAAAGAACAATAATTATTAACAATTTTAAATATAAAAGTTAAATTATAACATTTATCTCACTTTCAATTTATTATATGTATATAAAGCTGTTTTGTTTTTGTTTTTTGTATATATATATATATACGAAATTTGTTAAATGCAATAGATTTTTTTAATAAATTATCTTTCGATGATAAAATTTTATTGCATATATATATATTTAATAGCTATTCATAACATATGCTTCTTTATGAGTTTATCTCGTATATATGGAACGAATTAAGAATTTCACAATAATATTATATACAATCATTGAATAATATCTATTGTATATAGAAAATGCATATATATTTGAATATTAGAATTGCATTAATAATATTTTATTTTTTTATACAATCTTAAATGTTTAAACGCATTAAAATGCATATTTAAAATAGATTTATTTATAAATGATGGCATTTCTTTATATTCTAAATATTTCTACATAAAAAAATTGCGAAGTATATTAAAGTTGTTTAGAAACATATATATGGTAGATAAAAACTACAAAAACAGGCATGATATTTATATGAAATTTTTAACGATTTTCAAGATTTTGAAGACAACATACTTTTTTTTTTTTAATTTCTTTTATTATATTATTATTAAATAAACTAATTATTGGATAGAACATAATATAATTTAGATTTGATGAAATGCATGTGCGTAAATAAACTTTCTCTATATAAAATAGAAAAACCAGAATTATAAATAGAAAAAAAAATGTTTCAACTCGAACAATGATAATTAAAATGCGACTTTATTTTCTTTATTTTATTATTTTAGTTAATTGAAAGTGTTATAATAACCTAATTATATTATTATTCTTTATTTTGGAACATATAATAAAAATATTAATTATTATTATAATAATCAATTTGAACTGTGATATTATAACAAACAAAAAAAAATATTAAGAAATTAGTTAATATTTATATTTTTATTATATTGATATTAATTCTATAATTTCTAAGCGATTCATATCCATATAAATTCTGCAAATATAAATATGTATAATTTACTGATTAACAGAAGCAGTTATTTCGCTAATTGAATATATTCAACAAAAGATATATAAGAAGTATTTCTTGATACTAATGACCAGCATAATAAAAATGTTATAGTTATAAATATACGAAGTTAAAGGTACATAAATAAAAAAAATAGATTTATCTAAACATAATCATATATTATGGTATTTTGTTATATATAAAATGAATTATAACTATATATTTACAACACATAATCGCAATGACTTGCATATTAATTTATATATAGATATATATCATATATTACATAAAAAAAAATTCAATCAATTTCTTTAATTTTTTTCTTTTCTTTTTTCAATTATAATACAATCTCTATAGCATTTATTAATTTACATGCAATGTCGATTTTCAATATATTTGATATTGATTAAATGATAAAAGTATATTTATATATATGGTATATAGAAAATTGAATACTAAAAATGTGCAAGCAAATGTAAAAAAGCATATATATATATAGAGCGATAATAATTAATTAAATTTCTCGTTTGAATACGCGACGAGTCTATATACAAATGCATTATATATATTTTAAGTGTATATATATATATATATATATTAATATATATGATATAATTTTATTTTTTGTAGTCTCTTATAGACAAATTGTATTTCATTTAACGGTTAAATATATATTATTGTTTGATCATATTGTTATAAATTATAACTTCTATGTATTATATAGATTATTGCACCCAAATTTATTATGTAACTAAAAATAAATAAATAATCAGATGCTTGAATAACTAAATAACAAACTTATAAAGGTCAAATTTAATAAATACTTATATAATTATTGTCCAGAATTCGGAATTTTTTTTAGTAAAAATGTAATAAATGTTGAATACCGGACGATTTGATTCAGGCAATTAATTTTCTCCACAATATAATTATATAAACATAGAGGTTTTATTTTTTGGACAACTGTCAATAAAAAAAATTCTCAATTATCTGTTTTAAATCGAATAGATCGATTAATATATATGTGAATATGATTGAAAGATATTTTTAAATTAAATATTAACTATATAACCGCACTTCATCACTCTATATATATATATATATAATATAAAATACATGTATATAATACATTTATATAATATAAAATAATAATTTTAATTGATTATAATTATCCGGTTTGTTTTTGTCTATATTTATTATATGTATATTTCATTAAATTTGTTTATATTTTATCAAAGTTTTAATTCAGTTATACAACACAAAATATATGTTATATTTCAACAAATCTATTTTTACCTTTCTATATCTAAATTTCTCAAAAAATAAAAAACGTTCTTATAAATGAATTATTTTAAAATTATATATTATATACACGTTATATGTATACCTATTTATATACATCAAATTTACCTGCATGCGTTCAACATCAATTCGATTATTATTATATATTTACATTTTTCCATTCAATTTAATTATATTAGTCGAATATATGCCTTTCGGCGATATTGCACATTGCGATTCACAAATTACAACTATATACAATATAATATACGTTTTATTAAATGATGATAGATGTAATTGATATCTAATTAATGCATTTTTAATCTATAAACACATTAAAATTTATAAGATTGATTTAAAATTTTTTATAATGAACCTATTTTGAATATGTGTGTGTATAGATAAAAACGAATTAATTTAATGTATTATATATATGTTTAAAAAAAAATTCTTTATAACATTATTCAAAAATGAATGTTATATTGACTATATATATATACGTGATTAAATACTTTAATAGATAAAAAAAACATTTAAGTTTAGTTTATATTCAAAATGTTTAATCATTTATAACAATTGGATTCAAATATACGCAGATATACATATTAAAAGAGGCATTAAAAAATTAAAAATGTTTAATTTATAAAACGTTTATAAAATTTTAATACCTTTTAGAATATACGCTAAAGCTATAATGTAATAAATGGAAGTTGTTATTATTTTATAAAAAAAATTTTATCATTTTAATTTCAATACAATTATCTTTAATTTCAATAATTAATCTTTAAGCAAAAAAACTTAAAATATATATATTAATTCAACATATAGCTACCGCAAAAACGATAAACACTTTTTATATATACATATTAAATATAATTGAAAATCATTTAATGGTTATATACACTTTTATTATATATTATACAATATCGTCAAGTAATATATAAGTATTAAATACCTTATTTATGCTATCACATAATAATAATAATAATAATATTAATTCTATAATATATAATAAATAATATAATCTTGATAATGATTTTAATAAAATATAATCCGTCACCTTTGATACTGCATATGCATATATGTATAAATTATATATGAATATATTATAAATATATAGTGTATATAGGTATTTAAAATGGGTAAATCGTGAAAGTCAAATGGAACCATCATAAATCTTTGATGTATCTATAAGCACATTGTTCAATATATATATATATATATATACAATATACCTTTTTATATAAACACATCTCTTATTAAACTATTATTGGTATATTATATTAGATTTATTTTAAATTGAAATTACTTATATATTTGTATTATATACTATATATATTGAAATAAAATTTATATAAATTAACTGCAATAAGAAAAAATCGTCACTTATATTTATACAAATATATATAGAAATGAAATGAAGTTAGATTAAAATTCAATTAACTATATATATAAATAAATAAATATATGCATATATATTTATATTTACATTGGTATAATCTATGCAAAAAATAAAAATTATATATATATATATAGAAACTATTTAGAATGCATTATGAACAGATAGAGATATGCATAAAAAATAAATAAATAAATAAATATAGGAAACCCACATATGGACAGTGATTTATTAATATATAGGAAAATTGAAAATGTAAACAATATGTTATTTGTTTTGTCAATAGAAATGTTATAAAGCACGATTTAACAATTTTTATTAGTTTTTTTTTTTTCAATTTAAATATATACATGTTTTATATATATTTATTATTATATTATATTGTATAATTATTATGTTGACCATTTGAAAATGTTTTTTTTTTTATCATATTTTCTTTTAAATGGTACATAAATATTATTATCATCAGATATATACAAAATATTATTATTTTATTTAGAATATTGGGTCGTACATAACTAACCGCATATATATTGTACATATATCCTGTCGCAATCGTTTATAAATTCGCATGTTCTTCGTTTTGATAATAGCAAGATGATATTACGTGTTGTGACTATATAAATACATATATTTTTATATTGTTTTGTCTATAACTTTATAAAAAAAAAATTTCTATACATTTTGTAAATGTGAAATGAAAGTTTGGTTTCTTTTTTTGGGTTAAATTCATTATATGTGCTCATCATTTTGAATATCAGATATTATTTATGAGATTATATATATGTGTATAATATATTTATATAAATATATTTAAAAATCATTTTATTATATGGATGTGAATACATTTTATTAGGTTGAATGGGAGAAAAATAAATTAATTTCGAACGAATTATAATAATACAATTCAAAAATATAAGCTAAATCTAAAAGTATATAAAAAATGTTTAATGTATAATAAAAAATTTAACTGGAACAATTTTAGAATGAATGAAAAAAAAAATCGCGCAATTCTTAAAATAAATAAATATCATATAGAGATAAATAAAAATAATTCAAAATTAATATATAATATATATTCATTTAATATATATTGACATAAATGGGCGGCGGATAAGATCACAATGTAATATATCCAAACTATGTAATATGTATATTGAATTGCTTTAAGCTTAAAATCAAATTAACATATTTTATAATATTCACATTTTATTTTATGATTTGGTTATAAATATATTTCTTTTATTTATTCATATATATATTCATTATTATAAATCCAAAGTCATAATAATAATAATATTTTATTATTATGCATCAGCATCATGCAGTGCTAAATAATTTTTAACCACAAATATAAAAAATATACAACATAATATATATTAATATGATAATATTTTTATTTTATTTTTTTTTTTACAATAATGTTAAACCAATATTTAAAAAATAAAAAATTGCAAATAAAAAAATAATGTATATATACCTTTATTTATTTTAATTTATATACAAAATATATACATATTTATTACCAATAATAAGTTCGAAAGAAAACATTTATTATTATATTTCTACTGCGATATACACTGAAATATAATATATATTAAATAAATTTATATATACTATATATATATTTAAACATAATACACATTAAATTGTAGAAGTCAAAACATTAAAATTATCATAATGATAAAATATATATTTACGAAATGATATACTTAAAAGGTTTTTTCTTTAAAAAAAAACATTTACGCTCGCTCAGATATACAACAGGTATATATATTTACTATATATTTAGTATAATAAAATAAACAATAATAACTGCGATGATACAACGTTTATATTTATATAAAATAATAACACTTCGTTCAATAATGTGTGTGACTAATTAATTAAAACACATTTTTTTGCCAAAATTCGTTTTTATTCATCAAGATAGTCCCCTTTTAGGGAGATACAATCATTCCAACGCTTTTCCAATCTTTCGATACCGCCTTTGTAAAACGATTTTTCTTTGCCTTCAAAATAGGCGTTAGTTTCGGCGATTACTTCATCATTTGAGCCAAATCTCTTACCACGGAGCATCCTTTTGAGGTCTGCGAAGAGCCAGTAGTCGCTGGGGGCTAAATCTGGAGAATACGGTGGATGGGGAAGCAATTCAAAGCCCAATTCGTTCAATTTTGCCATCGTTTTCATTGATTTGTGACACGGTGCATTGTCTTGGTGGAACAACACTTTTTTCTTCGCCATATGAGGCCGTTTCTTTGCAATTTCGACTTTCAATCGCTCCAATAACGCTATATAATAGTCGCTGTTGATGGTCTGCCCCTTCTGGAGATAGTCGATGAATATTATTCCATGCGCATCCCAAAATACAGACGCCATAACCTTGCCAGCCAACTGCTGCGTCTTTGGTCGCTTTGGGCGGCTTTCGCCGGCTGCATGCCACTCAGCAGACTGCCGATTTGACTCTGGAGTGAAATGGTGGATCCATGTTTCATCCATTGTGATGTACCGTCGCAAAAACTCCGACTTATTGCGCGTAAACATGTCCAAACAGCTCTTTGAATCATCGGTTCGTTGTTGTTTTTGCTCCGGTGTGAGCAAACGCGGCACCCATTTGGAACACACCTTTTTCATACCCAAATGTTCGTGTATTATGGTTTGTACACTGCCTGCTGATATCTTCAGAATGTCAGCAATCTCCCTCACTTTCACTTTACGGTTGGACATAATGATTTTCAGTGTTTTTTCAACGTTTTCCGGAATAACAGCGTCATTTGGCCTTCCAGTAGATGGAATGTCATCGGTGTCTGTACGACCACGTTTGAATTCGGCATACCAATAACAAATGCTTCTTTTTGATGGAGCAGAGTCCGAGTAATGTTTTTCAAGCCATTCCTGGCATTGAACAGTATTTTTTTTCATTAAAAAACAATGATAAATCAGCACACGGAATTGCTTTGAATTCATTTTTTTTTAAAACACAAAAATAGCGGCACTTATAGCACTGTAACTTGTAAACAAATGATCTAATTAACATATGATGTTGACAGTAAGCCTAAAAAGGTTGCCAAATGCGAAAAAAAATATTGATTTAGTTCTAGGGACGCCATCTATGTGTCAGTCACACACATTATTGAACGAAGTGTTATATACGTATTGAATAAAATCAAAATCATATAAGAATAATATATATAAATGATTTTGTTTTTTAATAGGGGATACATTTCATTTTAATATATAGTTTCAAATTGCATTTTAGATATATTATTTTTTTAATATATATATATTCAAACATTTAACATATACAATAATATAATAATAATAGTAGTAATAATAATAATAAAAATAATAAACAGACAAAAACAACAGAACAAAAAAAAATTACACAGATTTTTTTTATATTTTTTTATTTTTGTTCTGTATATATATGAACATTAAATGCCCCATGAATGGATAAACAAACAAATATATCCAGCATATATTTATATATAGCGAGAAGTATCAGAAATCAAACTTCGTAAATTGCATTCAATTGTCAATATTCAATTACGGCCTACACACTCAATGTGTAGTCTTTCTCTTATGCAAAATGTAATGATGGCATAAATAATGTAAATCAAAAATTTAACAAGATTCACATATTATTTTATACATACTATATATATTTTTATAGATATGTTTATAAGGAATGTACCTATTCATATATGTATGTATATGGATGGGTTTTTTTATGTTAAAATTTACCTTTTTGCAGTAAATCTATATGTATTTATATTTTTTTACCATTTTATATATATTTCTTGACAGGGTATTTTTTTTTCTAGAAAAATTGTTTATTTCCTTAATATTAAAAAAAAAAATTTAATAATTGTTAATTATAAAGATTTAAGATGATGCAAAACAAAAATCATATATACTCTTTTAATATATAGTTTTAATTTCAATGTTTAATAAATATATATACAAAACACCCTTTGCTCGTTTTTATATATTTAAAAATTTTTTGTTGTTCTAAAAGTGATATTTATCTTTCTATATATTTTAGGTTTTATTAATATAGTATTTTCTTTTCATCGAATATATTTTCTTATTTATTTCTTATATATTTATGTAAAAGAAAGCGAAAAACTTATAATGCGAGGTCGAATCATTTTTTTTATAAATACGTATGTATGGATATAATAAAAAACAAAAACACATTATGTACAGACATAATCTTTTTTTAACTATATGCATACATACATTACATATATGCTTAAAACATAATAATTGACGATACATTATTTTTTACTATATTATACATATATAAATTCTATATTTTTATGAATATAAATATTTTATGCATATGGATATTATTTTCATACATTATTTGTATATAGAAAAAATCTGCGCACATTTAGAGTTATTATACAGAATATATAGAATTACAAATATTTTTTGTTTTATGTAGCAGCATAAAAGAATAAATATATATATTCTAAATATGGAATTTTTATGACTCAACGCAAAAACAAAAATTAAGATAATCGAAAATATTTCCTATATTTATTTAATGTTTTTTTTTTTATTTATTTATTTTTTTAACAAATACACATTTCGAAAATAACCATACGGTTAAATTATATTAAATATATAATAAGAATCTTATATTTTTGTTGCACTGGGATATATATTACAAATTTATATTTACTTTATTCAATGTACTTGTGAATATACTATATGTTTAGTTATACTAATTTTAATAATTGTATTTATTACGATAATACATGGATATATAATTTTCTTATGTTATATAATATATATTTACAGAAGATTATGAAGATTATGATCTAATATATAGTGTAATATCTTTCTATTTGCGATTATATAAAGAAATTTCATAAGATTGTTTTTGTTAAATATAACTCATATACCTCTAATAAAGAGAATTCAACTATATATATGTATATAATATTTATAAATGTAATCAAAAATATATAATATAAAAATTATATATACTTACTTTCTATGATATTGATAAATTATATATATTAAATGAATATAAATGAACGAAATGAAAATCAAAATAATTGAGTAATTTTTATCGGTATATATAGTTTTTTTATTAAAAAAGATAAATTTTAACAATTTCGTTTTATTGATTATTTTTATATATGAGTAAATATTCCATATTTTGCTGTCAAATAGGATTTCCCGGTTAAATAAAACCTTTTCCATTCTAAACTTACTCTTTTCTAAACCAAACGAAAAATTATCAAAACCAAACGAAACCTTTTCCAGACCAAATAAAAACCTTTTTCAGAAACAGTTTTTTTTCCTATTTTTCGTGGATTTTTCCTATTATTCTGAAAACAATTTTGAAACCCAAAGCTCTTTTTGATTCTCCTAAAAGTGTTATCCATTTTTATGACATAATCAAAATATACGAAAATATAAAGTAAAACCAATTGTTGGTTGTAAAAAAATTTTATCTTTTATAAAAACTATACATACAGATTACAATAATTATCTGGAGCAAAAGCGTTATAGCTATAATGTATCATGAGAAAAAAACTTGCATATTTGTTAAATAAAAAAACAAAAAAAAAGAATGTTAAAAGTAATTATATGCAAGTATAGTGTTGTATATATATATTTAATATATATTTTATTTGATAAATTTTATTGATAATATTTTTCACTTGTATTTTTTTATAGTTATTTGAAAACATTTTTTTTTTTAGCATTCATCTTATATATAAATTTGTGTTTTACCGTTCATTTGAAATAAAAATTTTTTTTCTTATATAATTTTTGTAAATATATAAACATTTCTTATATTCATCGTATATATATATAATATGCAAAATGCAAGTGTTTTGTTAGAATAGCAATGATCGCAGCATATATAACATATAAAAATCTTTTAACATATATATTGTGTAATTTATTTAAATTTTTAAAAAACTTGAATTCGAAAGAAACATTAAAAAAATATTAACATATATATATATTCATCTATGACTTGCAGATGAATAAGAAATGCTCTTTTTTTTAATATATACTTCTTTAGATGTATATATATATCGAGAATGAATAAGAATGAAGCGGAAATTTAAAAATAAAAAAAAAAAAGAAGAAATTAATATATGGAAATCAAAAAATTCTTATGCATTTGTTTTTATAGGTCATAAAATAAAAGTTTAACATATAAAATAACAATATAATATTATTTAACATACATCACCATATACATACATATATAAACATAATATTATTATTATTATTATTATTATTATTTGTTGTATATAAGAACATAAAAAAACTTTCTTATGAAATTGAAATATTTCAATTATTCTTTGTATTCATATATGCAAAATTACCATATATGCATATATACGAATATATTTTTATAGACATTTGTGAATGAAATAACTATCTATATACACATATAATAACAATTAAATAAGTACAATATTGATTTCTTGTTCATCGCTTATTATATATGTATATACTTTTTGAAATGCACAATAAACTTATATAGATATATTTTGTGATTGTTATTGCAAAAATTTTAATTCTACTATATCTGCCTGTATATATAGAAATATTTTGCATATTTTGTTATGTATATATTGCTATAAAAAGAATTACTTTACCTTCTGTTAAAGTTGATGAAATTAAACAAACAAGTTCATCTTTTCTTTTTTTTTTTATTGAATATTTATATATTGATTCATATTTGTGTCCATTTATTCGCGATATATCAATTCCGCAATGAGAAAATGTTAAATAATCGCAATGAGAAAATGTTAAATAATAATTAATATATATTTATTTTTTATTTTTCTAAAAATTCCCATTTTTTATTTTAATAAAAATATGTGTGTGGGTTTTTGTTAAATGAATTTAAATTATACATGTTTTCATTTAAATATGCATAAAAGAAGATGAGATACAATTTATATGAATCATTAGAATTACCGTAAAAAAAACGAAAAAAAAAATAAAATGCAAAATTTTTTATATTAACTTTATGTATTTTTTTACCATATATTGTATTTGCAATAAACAGGAAATTTTAGTTTTTTCCAAATCAGGATGTAGGAAAATGGGATTTCTAAAGATTTCTGAAATGCTAACGACTTAATTCTGTCGGGTTTGTTTTATCTGAAGGATAGGTTAAACGTTTTTGTAAGTTTTAGATTGTTCGCTGGTCCAGGAGAAATTTGGAAAACTTCCAGTTTGAAACTTAGAATTTTGGTATAGTTCCATAACTTTTTTCTTAAGATAATTTAACCGAATTAGTAACAAATTTCTGCTGACAATTCTATAATCGAATCAAATTCATTATAAATATATAGGATTTTTTGTACATGTAATATACTATATATTAAAAATATTGATATAATTAAACGGTATAACTGTATGTTACAATGCATAAATGCACTCACTCTATACGATTAAACAAAAATCATTATATTGATTTATCTGTTTACAATATTGTTAAATATTTATATTTACATTGTTTATATATATGCGATTATTACATGCGATATATCGTAAATGTATGTATACATAAATACAAGAATATTAATATCTGTTTATAATTTTTTGGTACATTATTACGCATATATACTATATACTGATTTCAAAATTAAATTAAATGGTTCTTTAAGTAGCCAAAAATATTAGTTTGATTTATAATATATATTTGAATATTTACATATAATAATATGTACACAAAAGAGATATATAAATACACCTCTTTATACAGCTGTGTTCATAAGTAATTGGAAAATTTTATTTTAAAATATATATTGCTCTAGTAGCATTTTTAACATCATAATCTTATGAAAATATAAATTTTTGTTACATACTTTTACCTTGTGTGATTTTGTCCAGGAATATTGAAAAATGTAAAATACGGAAATTTGATAAATAAAGAAAAACATCATTTGCATTTAATATTTTTACAAATAATACCAAACAAAGTTATTCAAAAGGCATTATAATTGATCAAATACTTTTATACACATCTCTATAGATATCAAAAAAATATGATAAATAAATATTATTAAAATGTATATATGCGATCACGATAAAATAATCGAATTCAAGCTGCGTGAACAACATTTTTTTACCAATAATATACCCAAACTATATATATAAAATATCAATTTTTTCTTTCACATAATCCACTAGGTTCAATTTTTTGTGTTATATTTTACTTCAAAAAAATAAAAATTATAACTTAACGTAATTCTATTTAATAAATCATTACATATTAAAAGATTTTGATTTATATACCTATATGTTTAAATATTCAATAATTTTTTGTTTAGTTTTTATGTTTACAATTTGTTAATATTTTTTCATTCGATTGAATTCAATGAATTTATTTGTGGTTCTTATTTTGATCAATACTATACTTAATATATATATATAACAAACCGAATTATAGAATATCTGCAGTCTGTTTGAGATAAAATATTGATGATGTTAAAAATATTTATTTATTTTTTTAAATGTGCATATATGAATTAAAAAAAACAAAAATGCTTTTTCTTATTTATAATTAATGGTTAAAAAATTGCATTTGATATATGAAAAATACAATATGCGTGTAATATATGATTTAGAATCAAAAATATTTATCGTATTTTTGGTTGTTTTTTTGGTTTATTGTTTTTTTTTCACTCTCATGTGGGAAATTAATTAATTTGTTTTTTATTAAAATATTTGCATTTATAGTTATTTTTTGAAATCATGACTTAAATAATTTTATATCTCTGTAATTATAATTTTTCATTATAATTTAGCTAAAATAGCCTTCCGTCTAGACATAATTTCTTTAATAACATTTTTCCTGTGTGAAATCATACATTCATTTATCAGATGATTTTATATGCAAATGCCAAATTCGGTCAATGTTTATTCATAATAATAAATTTGTTTTCATATAACAGGTAGATTTAACATTTTTTTATAAAAGTAGATGCAGCATCGTAATAATTTTAACATTTAACTGTACTTAATAAACTAAACTCAAAAATCAATTAAATATTCATTTTACAATGTCTGTTATTATTAATATTACATTGATATATAGTTTATTTCAAATTAATTGACTTACATAAATATAAAATTAAACACATTAAGATCATTCATCCATATTTTGTTTATATACGTTTTTATGGTTGATAATATATTTTTATATCAATAAACATATATTTTTGCGATTAATTTTTGTATAATATATATATTTATATTTATATATATTCATAAAATATTAATTGAATATATAAACAAAAAAAAAAAAAAAAAAAAGAAATTAAAAAATAATATATAATATGTTTTTATACCTACATATATATTTAAAAACATCTTTTCAACGTGCAAATATATACATTACATAGGGAATTTCTATATATATATTATTATGTATTACATAAATTATAATCTAACGGAAAAAATAAAAAAAAAAAATTGTTTCAATTAATTTAAAATGTTATTTGTTTGTGAGAAATAACATATATATATATAGAAATATGCATGTATGCAATAAAATTTCCTGTCCAAAATGTAATTTCATTTATTATATAAATATATAAAATAATAAAACAATAAATAAATTGTATATAATAAAATAAAATAATTGTATATAAAAAGAATTTAACTTTACGTATAAATACCTAACACGATACCCCATAAACATATTTTAACATCGCAACAACCTATATTGAGATATGCGAAAACAATTTGTATTTGTATAGCATTGTCTGTAAACCGAAATTCTATACTATCTCATATAGGCTTTAAGATACATTCTTGTGATACGAAAGTGATAAAGGAAGCAACAAATTTATAAGCATGGACAAATTTCCATCAACACGATGAATTTAAAATGAGTTATAATTCACAAATAATTTTGTCAATTATTTATGTAATCAATATAGATATCGTTGAGAATATATTCCTTAAAACAAACTGTTATTGACTAAAAATCAGATATGGGAGGAAATTCCAAATTAAATTGATTTTAATCTGAGCGGATGTTTATGGGGATATCGTGTATTGATTTAAATAATAAACAAACACATTTCATATATATATAAATATTTTACGCGGTATATCCGCACATAATGCTATATTATATTTATATATAGCTATATTTATGTAGAAAATAATATATAAATTAATTGATAATATTATAAATTAATTGATAATAATTAAGAATTAATAAGAAATAATTAAGAAGATAATTATTATTTTTTTAGGGTTAAATGGTTAATTTTATAAACATTTTCATATAATCAATTATTTTCATATATATATTATTGTACATGTATATAATTAAATATAAATAGCTCTTTTTAATATATATTTATAGAGAAAAAAATGTTTTTTTTACAGAAATAACAGTATTCATAAAATTAATCATTGTTTAGAAAAAAAAAACAAAAAATTCTTTAACATATTATTATATTTTTATATTAATCTATTGACTTATTTGATTTATATAATTTCATGATTAAAATATAATTAATAAATTATTTTTCTAAATACATAAATACATTTTTCGTTTCATTTTAATTAATTGAACTATTCGTTTATAGGAATAAGGAATAAAGACATTAACAAATCTCCTGACATAAAATACATAAAATAAATTGAATTATTTAAACCAATATGTATGTCTTAATGTTCATTAGAATATTTATTTAATATACTTTACTTTTCAATTCTTGAACTAATCAAATGAATGAATGTTATTTATATATAGATTTAAACACTTTTTCATATACTCCTGTTGCCTGGGTCATTGTTCCTGTTGCCGGGTCAATAGTATTAGCTGGAATTTTATTAAAGTTAGGGGGGTATGGATTATTACGAATTTTTCCCTTGATTATTAAATTAGGAATAAAAAATAATTTTGTTTGGGTTATTATTAGATTAATTGGGAGGGTATTAATTAGTTTAATTTGTTTACGTCAAACTGATTTAAAGGCTTTAGTAGCTTACTCATCTGTAGCACATATGGGTATCGTATTAAGAGGTTTAATAACTTTAAATTATTGGGGGATTATATTTTCTTACACATTAATAATTGCTCATGGTTTATGTTCATCTGGTTTATTTTGTTTAGTTTATGAGCGATTGGGAAGACGTAATTTGATAATTAATAAAGGATTATTAAATTTTATACCTAGAATAAGATTTAGATTTTTTCTTTTATGTTCTAGAAATAGCAAAGTTAGACAACAAAAATTTAATGATTTTAATATTGAACTGATTGAATTAATATATTTTTAAATAAAAATTGAAACTAATTTTTTTATATGCGTAAATAAGAATTATATAATTTATATTGCAATTTATAAAAGTAAATTTAGTACTATACACAAAAAAAATATCGTTTACCAATCGTATTTGTATATTCTTTATTTTTATTTGAAAACAACAGTTAATTTATTTAACATTATATAATATGCTATATAAAGAATATAATATAAGAAAATTAACAAACAAAAAACTTTTGGAAAATCGAAAGTTTTCTATTACATAATGTTTTTTTGATTGTTTTGTTTACAAGTAACATTAATATTTTTCTTATATATCAAGAATAAATAAAAAAAAAAGAATTGTATATATAAAAAACATGGTTTATATATAAAAAAATAAAAAAACATTATATATCTATGATATGATAATGAAATTTTGCTATTGGCAAACAAACATTTATTTATTTATATATATACATTTTTATTCATTATTAATATATGCACACACTTATTTATGGATTTGATGATTATATTTTCCTATTTATATATTTATATTTAAACAATTGCTCAAAAAAATTTTCTATGTAAAAAATTGATCAGGAAACAAATATATGTATATGGAGAAATATATGGTTAAGGATATATTTCTTTCCATATATTATATAACATTTTATTTCTGTATTATATTTTTGATGTAATCGATGGTCAGCAACTTATATATGTAGTATATAAATATATTATACAATTATTCAATATTATATATATAAGCAATTATATAATAATATAAATTTTATGTATATAAACAATGTATAAGAGGTTTTTTTTTTAAAAAAAAAACTATATATATGCATATACACAACACTGCGCTTATTGCAATTGAACATGTAACTATTGAAAAATATATTTCTTATATATACACTGATATTAAAATATTGATAATAATTTACACGAATGCAAATAAATTTATTATATACCGATGCGTATATACATTTATTATATTATTATATGCATATTTATTTATTTTTTTTGAATACAAGGTTCTTTTTTTTTTAATGTTCAATAACGACGCAGTAGATTTTTTATTAATTATTACCAAAAAGAAATTTTATAAAGAAAAGATTCGTTGAAAAATGTTGATAATAAGAAAAATTGTTTCAATTTCCTAATAACATACCAATTAAATCGATTATTTGGATTCATTAAATCCATTTCATATCCCCATTTAGTATTAAACAAAAATTTTAAAAAGAATAAACAAATTATCTTAAAGAATTAAACATCCTGTAAATAATAGCTTATGCAAACTATATAAATATTAATTTTTACAAGTTTATATAAGTTTTAATTTGTACAACTTGTACAAGCTACCATATTATACACTCTACATATAGTACCGCACGAAATACAATCTAAAAACATAAGAATATAAACGCACAGAAACATATAAATATAATAAAAGTGTGTGTGGATATTAGATGACCACAATAAATGTTTATATATATGAAGGCAAAATGAATTTAAACAAATAAAGTTCAAAAATATATATTTTCCAAAAACATATTAAATTTTGTACATATATAATTATGATATTTATTATTTTTATATTATAATAAATTAACGTAAAATTATTAGCTAATTAATTGTGTTGATTTGAATCTAATATATAAAATTATGAAAATATATGTATTATATAAATAAAATTATTTTAATGTATATTATGAAACGTTTGTGTGTATATAATATACAGATTTTGACTTAGATTATAAAAATAATATATTTAGATTTTTATATACATATTAACTAGCTTATACTATAATATGTGCTTATATATATTTCTATTCCATATAGTTATATAATACGAGTATATATTAAATGACTCTGTGGTGTATAGTTGATAAAAATAATAAATAAAAATAAATTTTTCGCTAAACAACCAACAATCTGGTTTTAGCGTCCAACAACAGCCTTCTGCTGTTATTAGTTTCTTAATTTGTGGCTTTTACGGTGTCGGTAATTAGCCGTGCAAGCGGAATATACAACTCTGTGTTAAAATTCAGATTCGAAAAATAACCGAAAACACAAAACATATTTTATGCATTCAGTAGGATTCGAACCCATGACTCCAAAGTTTCGTTAGAATTTTAGGTTGGCATTTTTAACATTTACACCACAGAGTTATATATGTTGATATATGAACCTAAAATTCTGGGGTCTTGGGTTCAAATCCTACGGAAGATATAAAATATATGTATTTTGTGTTTTTCGGTTCGAATTTGATGAATTTTCACACAGAGTTGCATTTGCAATTTCACACAGGGTTTTCTCATGCGGTTGGCTGTACTATACTATACTATACTATATTATACTATAATTACCGACACCGTGTAAAAGCTACTGTTGTCGGACGGTAAAACCGATTGTCGGTTGTAAAGCGAAAAAAAATAAAAATATTAAATAAATATGATTAAATCAATGTGAATTTTAATTATATATATTTTTGTTTAGTTTCCAATATATATTATATTTCAATGTAATAAAATCGGTATATTATAAAGGTTTGCCCGGTCAAATGAACCCATTTCCAAACCAAAAGAAACTTTGTTTAGACCAAATGAATTCAGATACCTACCTATATATATATATATATATATATAACCTTAAACTCTAAAAATTATATTTAATGTCACATTGTTTAAATATTTAATTCTTTCGCTTTAATCAACCCCCGGCTGCAAATATTCCTATATATGTTGTTTTCATTATACATATATTTAAAATATATATTCTTGTTATTAATTTGCTACTTATTCATACACATATAGGAAATATCTGCTATATATCGACACCTCTGCAAAAATATTTAAAAAAAAAAAAACATAAACATTTTTTGTAATCAACTACTGCGCTTGTACCTCTATTAATTATATATATTTATATATACATACATAGGTTTGAAAAATTACAGGTGTAAAAATATTCTATCCGATGTGATGATATTTATATAAATTGATTATAAAAATATTTTACATAACTATACATATGCGAAATTATACATTAATATTAATTAAATAAATATAAGTTTTAGTTTTATTGCGATTGGTATATACAAAAATAAAAACATTATTTACTATTAAATGAATGAAATAATTTGTGAAAAACTAATATACAATATTTTTTTTTTTAATTAAACTTTTAAAAGAAAACAAGTTTATACAAATGAATCTATATTATATATATATATGGAAGTACACGGATATATATCTAAAATTAATAATATAATTTTTCTAATTGATACAAATTCGAATTTTACGACTATATGTTCAATTAAAAAAAAAAGAATATAATTTTTATTCTTATAATAAATTTTTCTAAATTTATATTTTCTAAAATATATATAATATAAAAACGTTAAATGTATATAAATTTACGTGTGTAGGTAAATAATATTTTATTATTGAAGATAAACAACAACAGATGCTATATATTATTGTTGAGATATATAGTAATAAAAATACATTTATTACATTTTAAATATTTTTTACTACTGTGTATATATATATAATTAATAATTAACAAAAAATAATGATTTCCTTTTCTTTTTTTGTTCACCTTTATTTTTATTAATTAAATGCAATTTATGATTAGGTATATATACATCGCACGAGAATATCATTATATATGATGATATTGCTATATACATATGTATATATAGAAATAATTAACGTGTTATTATGGTGCGCGATTTAACTGAAAATATAAAAGGGAATAATGCATTTGCGAAAAATGAAATAAATAAAATTAATATCATTTAAGTGTTAAAGCATTCAGTAAAATAAATCCTTATTATTTCTATTACACTCCTTCAGTTTTATTGTACGTACTATTGTTTCTGCGTTGTTCACAAAATTTTTTTATTTATCGCAATCAATATATGAAGGTGCCACTCCTATATATTGCATTTATATTTTATTAATTTTATTATATACATAAGATCATATAAATCAATCAAACACCGCGATAATTAATATTTTATGTATATGATGAGTTATATATATTACCGATGATATTTATAAAATATTTTCAAAAACATATCGTAATTATTATAAAATTATGATTTATATATAGTAAAAAAAATATCATACACACACTTCATAAGAAAATTATACTTTAAAATTTGTTTATAAATTAATAATTTATTTAACAATAAAATGTATCTATAAATAAAACAATTAACGTGAAATGTTGAATCTGTGGTGTAATTGTTAAAATTTTATGGTAAAACATGTTGATAAACATTTTAAAGGAAGTGAATTCGAATTCAATTAAAGACATAATCGTTTTTCTGTTATTTTCAGAGTTAAACATTCAGAGTTCAGATTCAGAACTATTGATCAGTGCATGGTTATGATAACATATAATACAGTTAATTATATAACGAGCAACGGAGCAAATTTTGCAAACAACGAGAAGCACATTGTTGACGGACACGTAAAACAAATCGTCGGTTGTACTATTGTTTTTTTCGGTTTTTGCTTATACAATATTCAATAATCATAATAATAGTTTTTCTTTTTTTTTTTTTGCTGAAATCTGTATATAAAATAATTGAATAGTACCTACTGTATCTATATGGATGGCTGAGAATTATTGTTTATATATAGAAATTACACAATAAATCAAAAATATGTATATTTAAAAGTATTTATATATTTATGATTAACAATTGATTTATAATCATTAGATAATATATATTAATATTATTATATAAATATATCTCGTTGAATTTGCATTCAAACATGCACGCGGTAATCGATTATATAATTATTATAAATTTATGTGTATATAAATTAATTTATATTACATTATGAGTTACGTACATTTATGTTTATCAACAATATAAATATAATATGCGGTAATTATATTATAGGTTTCAAGTGATTGAATATCAAAGTGTTGTCGATAATCAGATATATTATCATAAATTATTTTATAATTGATGGTAATTTTGAAATCATTACCATTTTTCGTAAATAAATCATAATTATATAATTATTTAATGATTTATTATTAAATTTGTGATATATAATCGTTTTTTTTATATATTATTCAATATATGCAATATATTATATTCATGATAGGAATATGAGTTTTTTTCGCAAGACGGTAGGATTTTTTTTTGCGAATGAGATATAGAATCTAGAATAATAAAAATAGAATAGAATAAAATATAGAATAAATTTTTTAATATCTGATACTGGCTTGTAAAGTATTAACGATATGAATATACTATATAGCCCTTCTTTTACAACTTTATTCACAAGTCACTGCCCTAAAAGTGCATAAATCTCGCTGTTAAATATAATAACTTTGGCTGTACTAAAATAATCTTTAACCATATATATTAAGAGGTTTTTCGTGTTTTTTCCCAATCGCAGTTCATATTTCTATCATTAAGTAAGTACACCTCGTGTTAAAAAGAATATCGTTAAATGTGTAAATGAGGATCGCCGCATATATTCGTTCTCTGCGCGATGAAATATCATATTTATATATATTTATGGCAAAATTCTATTCATTTTAAAAATGTAGTCAAAAAACTATACAAAAAAAAAATAAATATAATATTATATAATTTTACTTACTTACAGTACCACCACGATTATTGAAATTTTACACATGCATGTATTCATATATATATATAGATATACATAAAATACAATTAGATAATTTTATTATCTTATTTAAAAACACATAATTATGTGTTATTATTGTTGCATTTAACTTTATTATTATATTTAAGAAGTGAAAAATTATACACGTAAGTACATTTATTTAATATATTCAGAATATTGCGTAAACAATGTGATAAATATATATACAGAAAGAATACATAGTATAATTTAAAAATTATTAACGATATATGTTTCATTACATTTTTTTTATCTATATCATAGATTTATTTCTTAATCCTTGCGATCAAAGATTCGTATTCGCATTCTTTCAATTATTGCAATAAAAGAAGTCCAAAATCTGAACAAATGTTGAGATTTTATTGCGCAAATCTTCGTTGTTTTAACTGTTTTGATTACTCCAACTTTACACCAATGAAAGATATAATATATATATTGTTTTCGATTAAACCCTTTTGATTATAAACATGGACATGACAATTAATATCTACCATTTAGTTTATTCATTGAAATTATACTAATACCGCAAAACTAACACAAAGTTTATAAATACATAATATCAAATAAGAAATATAACATTTGGATTACACTATGTGCGCGGCGGTGTTACACATTGAATATATATATGTTCTTAAAACAACAATAACCGCATAAAAAGAAATTATAAAAAAAAAAAAAAAACAAACCAAGTTATGGGAGTTATGTGATTTTACACAAATACCTGCAATAATATTTATATGTAATTTAAAATCTAAATGTATACATAATATTTTAATATCTTCTATTTTTTTTTTCTTTTTTATTTATTAATATTATCATATTATCTATCATCTTTATAAATTTAATGCCGCTCACGTATATCTATATCTGTAAACATATAAATATGTATATATGTATGTATATGGATAAAAGCATAAAAGGTATCTATATAGATATAGTTAAAAACCTTAAGGCCCTCAAATCATCTATATATATAAATGTACATATGTATATTTGTTTTTTTTTTTATTTATTCAAAGTTATGTCTCAAAAAATTTTTGTATATATGTAAAAAAAAGTATTGTATTCTTCTCATCTTTGTTTTTAATAATTTCGTTATACATTTTATATCAACGCATATATATATGTTGATATGTGGATATGAAATGCGATGCACTATAAGGTATATATGTATATAATAAACATTTATATGTGTAAATAATAATATACGGTCATATGAATAATATTTGTATATATAAATACGGTGTACAATAAAAGAATATCTAATTATAATAACGGCAACAAATTCAAATAGTACCTTTATTTATATATAAATTTTAAAACATGCGAGTTATGCTGCTGCTGCTCCATGTATGCGATAGAGAATAACCACCACAGTATATATGCATTTTTTCAAAACTATGTATTATATACACACGAATACACCTGAAATAAATATAAACAAAAAAAACTTCAATAACCATAACAATATATGTATGAACATAATTAGCATGCTGTCCATCAAAGTACCATATTATAAATATAACTGCACATGACAAGCCGATATATTTTTTATTCATTTCGTTTCATTCATTATATATATATACATATTTGGTTTATTTAATGATAAAACCCTTTTATTTTATATACAAACATTTATATTTTATTTCTTTATATATAAATACCTTAATTTTATGATGAGTAATTAATTAAAGGTTTTTGGTTATTTATTTTTTTCATTATTATTAGCAACAACATTATTAATGGCGTGTTTTATATAAAATATATATATATCTACGACAGTACAATATAATTTATTTATAATAAATAGGTATTTATTTATTTATTTATAAATAGTTATATATATATATAAGTTAATGTTTATGCTGTTAATAATTAATTTTACTGAATGCATATATATATTTAGAAATATTTTTGTAAAAAAATTATAGCTTTAAATTATTACATATAAAAAAAAGGTATGTAGTTTAGTAAAAAATGTAAATAAACATGTCTATATAGGAACGATTTAAGAGAAACAAAAAAAAAATAATTTCAAATACCTATATAATGATAGTGATTTAATTTTATTTGATTTTTTTTTATCATTCAAAACTATACTTAGGTAATTTTATTTTTATCGCATAATATTTCAAAATGGTATTAAAATTTTTCGGGTACTTTTAATTAAATTTTTTCGTAAATGAATTTAAAATCATTCATAGTTTATACTAAATGAAATACCAATAATAATAATTTTATAGAATGAAAGAGTTGTTAAGCGACGAACCTGAAAAAAATTTATATTTTCATGTAAAAAAAATTGTTTAAAATTTATTAATTTAAAAATATAATAATTTCTTTTTATCCATTACCATTATCGATTATAAACTTGTCTGAGAGTATTATATATATATATATATATATATTCGGCGTTTAAAAAGTAACCCTTTTTAGTGGGTGACTTAAGCAATATTGTATATAAATTGCAATTTCATTGCTACATTTTGAAGAAATGTTTGTAAATTTATTATATAATTTTCTGAATAGCAAAAACTTTAGATAGATCCCAATTTTTTTCTATTACTATGTTCTTGCGGTTAGTTCAACATTAAAATATATATACATCTCCGCATTGAAATCAACAGTCAATAATACAGTTGAATTCTTTTTACATATTATATATTTGTAATAATATTGTTTTTAAATTCTTTTATATTTTTATTTACCTGTTTATAATTCTTTACCTCTGTCGTCGTACCTATATATATATATATATAGAATTCTGTATGTAGATGATGCAAAATACCGATATTGAATAAAATGTATATATATAATAATTCATTCAAATTGTGATGAAATACTAAATCAAAATATTTTACCAAGTGTAAAATAATATATTTTGACACCATATACATTTGACATGTAAATGTATAAACGATTATCTAAAGCTTCTATATATATATATAAATAAATATTTATGTAATATATCTTATATAAATATATATACATATATATTCAATTTGACATAAAGATATTATTGCAAATAAATTTTATATGTTGTTTAAAATATGTTAATATCTCTATATATGTATATACATTTATAAACCATACCACAAGCTAAATATGCATATATATTTTAAATATATTTATTCATCTGAATATTTATACTTATATATATATGTATATGAATTAATAGATTGATGTACATAGATAACAATTGTAAAACTATATATTATAAATAAATAAATTCAATATCTTCCGTATGTATGTCATATATATAGAAAAATGTACACTTATAGTCATATATAAAATGTACACTATATACATTTTGCATATGTATATTGCAAATATTTATACAAATACAAATTTATATATAAAATATTTAAATTTTAAGGTATATTTTTTTTACTATTTGCTATACAACTAAATATATATATATATATATTGCATATTCAAAAAGAATTATATGTTTATAGTCAAACTTAAAGATTTAAATTTTGATCTTTTTTAAATATAAATATTTTCTTTCCTTAATATATATTTTAAAAGCACATATTTTATAATAAATATACAATGTCTGATTGTCATACATATAGCGAAGATTATTTCCTATATTTAATTCTTAATTTAAGATTGCAAACATTTAATTTATGCATATATAAAGTTTATTTATATATATATTATGATTTTATTTTTTTTTAAATTGTCGTATAGATAATAATAAAATTTTAGAATTATAAATTTAATAAATTACATCATTAGACATTAATTTAAAGTATTTAAATTTTATGAATTCATATTGAAATTTATTTTAGATATTTTATTTTAGATATTATTTCTATTTATCTCTTTATTCAATCAAAAGTAATATTTTAGCAAACAAAAATCAGCTAAAATATTGAATTATTGATTGTTTTAATCAGTAAAATTGTTTATTTATATAAAACTTTGTTTTCGCTTTCATTGATTGAATACAAGAAAGATTATGAATTAATTTTATTTTAGTTCTTAAAATGATTATGATTATGATTTTATAAAAGTTTATTTATATAACAGAAATCGAGCATTTTCTCTTATTTTTTATTCTTAAAAAACATTATGCGAGTATATAAATGTAATGATTATATATAATGAAGATTTTTATATCATTTACAGGAAGTATATTTCTTTTAATTGCAATAAAGTTTACACAAACCTTGTTATTTTACACTATATAAGCCGATTATTCATTGCCCATTAAAAAAAAGAGTAAATAAATAAAAAAACATCAAATGGCATGCAAATATTATAAATTAAAGTATCATATCATATTTTATATATAGTTTAATTAAAACATCATGTTTTATACCTTTATATATATAACAATTTATATATATAGTTTAATGAGACCACGCATAGTAATAATTTAGATATTATATACCTATGTAAAAAATTAAGACATTGATTATTATATATTTTTTTTTCTCTCATACATACAATACAATATCTATAATTTAATTGATATAAACATGAAACGGTTGGATATCGAATACAATATATACATCATATAAAATAATAATATATTTCAATTATTTAATATTTTACATCACAGTATCAGCTCTTTAATATATACGTACAATATAACCGGAAGACCTATAATAATATTAATAATTATAATCAATTTATTAAAAATATTCAATAATTATAATTATGATGATATATATATATATAAAACAATATTCTCAATATATTTTTATGATTATTTATATAGCATATATACATTATATTAAGGTTGTTTTTTTTTATAAACATTTTTGTAACATTAAAATTCACAACAAAAATATTTATAAACCAAGAATGCATATATATGGTATATAAATCGATCGGTATATATTTATTTATTTTATAATAAAACAAATAAATGCAGTTGAATAATTTAGTGAACGAATTCCCGCAGATTGCATATCGCACCAAATGAAATAAAACGAAAATAAAAAAACATAAATAAATATGCATATATATATATATACATATATAAGAAAAAAAGAAGAAGAAGAAAAAAAAATCAAAGTTCTCATGCTGGCAAAATATCAACTTCTATCATATTTATTGTTTACATTTATGTCATGTTTTTTTTTATATATTTTCAAAAACAAAAAAATGTAAAAGAAAAACATGTTATATAGAACAACATTTCGTGTTCAACAAATATAATAATTTTTCTTATGATACTTCCATTTATATATTCTATCCTTTATGATATGATCATTTCTCAATATTATTATTATTATTATTAAATGCACTGATTGTATTGTGAGTTTTTCTTATTTTTTAATGCTTTTTTATTAGTTTATTTTTCCGTATATTATTATAATCCGTATACTAGATAGATATTTTTTTATATATTTATAGAAAATTATATATATATATAAGTATGAGACCATTATGACAAAATATGAGTTTGGTTTTTTTTTTTTTATTTTTCAAATTTAATTTTTGTCGTGGATGAGAGCCATTAATAAAAAAATAAAGACTAAAACAACAAAACAATAGATATATAAAATAAAATAAAATAAATATGTTTTGTGAATATTTTTGCTCGTTAAATGTTTGTTAAAGAAAATCATCATTGTACATAAATTTTGTTTATTTTATATATATATATATTATAAAGCGAAAGTTTACTATATATATATATATGGATATGGATATGGATATGGATATCACATCACATATATCTATTATTATTAGTTGAAGTATACTGGCTTATAAAAAAATTTATAATAAAATCGAATTGTTTTTCATTGCTTTTACTATCGTTTATAGATTTTTTCGTTGGTCAAAACCAATTTGTTTAGGTTCTTTTCACACAGATTTTTCATGATTCTTAACATTTTATCAACACAATCCCAAAGCTAAAGGTATAATTCATTAATTAATAGGGAAAATTATTGATAATTTAAAATGTTTTTATTAGTTTTAATTGATTACATTTCTATAAATAGTTTAAAGGGATAAGTTTTACACATACATATAATTTTTTAGGTCTAAAAATTCTTTTAAACCTATTGTTATATATATAACATAATTAAATGTATAAATTAATTCAATAAATGTCTAATACTGCAAAAATGTATATATAGAAAAAATGAAAAAATATATATTATAATAAAAGAGTTGTTGATAAGCGACGAACCTTTTTATTTTCTAATACTTATACAAAAATTGTTTAAAATTTAAGAATTTTAATGAATGTTTGTTAGAATTTTTGATAGAATTATTTTTGACACAAAAAAAGACTTCACTTTTTAACAGAAACTCGTATCATGAAATAGTTTTTGTATATCTTTCTATAAGGTATTTAAAACTTTTCATAATGCTGGCAATTTAATTATAATTTCAAAATTCATTATCTCATTCTAATATTTCTAGCAATTTAAATGCAGTTATAAAATCATATTAAATATATCATATAGAGAAATTCAAATGAATTTCATTTTATTTATATTTCGATCAATATATTTTACCTGAATTATCCAATTAAACAATAACTTTTACCAATTTACATTACGTATAAATTTGACAAATTGTTATAATAAAATTATTATTATATATTTTCGGCTAATCATAATCATATAATTAAAATATGAAAAATTAATATACGTCTATACTTAAATATATTTCCATGAAAATTATCAAATTATTCATAATTGTATATATTATTATATACATATAAATTTTGAATTCGATTATATGTGAAATGCGATTGCATTGTTTTTATTTTAATTTTTTGTTTTTTTTTTATTTTGTGTTATATACAAAATAAAAATGTATAATTTATGTAATTGAAAATCACGTTCTATAGATTTTTCATTGCAACAAAATTTAAATATATATATATGTATATAGATAAATACAATAAACAAGTAATATATAAATAATTTATTTTTATGCTATAATGTTTATTCAAGAAGCTATATATATAAATATATATAAAATACATGGCCAATAATAACTTTATTATTTATTTAGGAATTGCCAATTTTTATATACTTTTTATTGTTTCATTAATGCGTTTGCAACTACTGTATAAAATTCATTAAATTAAATAGATTTGTATTAAAATTTTTTTAAATAATAATAATACGTTTATTACCTATTAAGCTCGACAGTTTATTTCACAAATACAAAAAATCAATGAACTCTTTTATATATATTATGAAACCTTATTTATCCTATATATATAATCTGCGATTCATCTTTTTGAAGATGAATTATAAATAATGAATAAATTTTATTCAGCCACATACTGTATATTATTTAAATGCAATAAAATGAAAAAGCACGTGATCTGTACTTGTGTTCCATATATATATAAAAGACATCGTCGTACATAGTAAAATTGTCTATATCTATAAATGTACTTTTTCCTTTTTTTTTGTTCATAATCAATAATATACATGTATTTATTATATTATATATATATATATATATACATCTACTTATATTACATGAATATTGTTACCATATACCTAACTCAATATATATACATTTAAATGTACATGTATATATTTAAATTAAATATATATATATATATTTATAAAAAAAAAGAAGTATGTAAATATAATTTTCCAATATATTACCTACATATGAATCAAAAGGGTCGATCGATCGTTCGGTAGTATATATAGTAGCAATAATAATGTGAGTTTGTATCATATACATTCATATATATATAAATAGCATCTAATGTAACACATATCGCTATATATATATTTGGAATATTGAATAATAACAAAATTAGAAATTATTTTATATGGAATCGATTGAGATTTGAATGAATATAAACAAAATAAAAATGCAATTCCTCTATAAATATATATATATCTGTGTATATGCGCTAATATATATATGTGTTTGTGAATTTAGTTTTTTACAATATAACTTTATTTGTATTTAAAACCTATATATATATATATATATATATTGTTTACCTACCTTTATATATCGTTCATCGTATCAATAATATATATATACATAACTATATGTATATCGGGAATTGGGTTTGATAGTTCAAAGGTGAGTCATGAGAATATGTTATATAAGAAGGCTTGTTTTTTGTTTGCATTAAATAAATAATACATATATAACATGATAAAGATAAAATTGTCTTTTTTAAAAAATATGTCAGTGAATTATGTTAGAATTTTAAAAAGTTTATTTCTATATATTGTATATATGAACGATATAGAAATACATATTATATATATATATATATATATATAACATATATATAAAGAATAGTATATTTTTTGTCGATTTTTTAAATACTATATATAGAAACAATTCTTATTTTGTTAAATTATTCTTTAAATTTTGGTTGAATTATTATATGTACAATTCTACAATTGTACATGTATAATATATATATATACAATAAGAAAATATATATTATGAGATTTAAAATGTATATATACATTTATTCATTTCCTTATTTATAAAATAGATTATATATACATTTGTGTATTATATAATAATATATAAGTTCTCATAATATCTTCGAAATTTCAATATATTTCCTTTTTTGGTACCACAACACAAAATCACAATATATAATTTTATTCATTGTGCTATAGCGATATTCAAGTTTTGTTAACATTTTTAATAAGTTTAAACTATGTTATATTTATATAATAAACGTTAGATAAATGTTTTATTATTCGTTGTTGTTGACGGGGTGCGTTTTGGTTATTAAAATTTGTTACCTTGCAATCGTATAGGAAAATGAAATGTAACTATTCGTAAAATTCAAATATATTCAAATATTGATTAACCAAAAAAATTACTTCCACTGACTTCAGAATAAATACATTATCGAGCGTTATTCTTGATTTGCATATAAGTTACATTGTAACTTATTCACCGCATTATAAATGAGAGGTAATTTATATAATGTAAATATTTTCCATATATTAAAAGCAATGCTATAGATGTCAGATTCGTTACTCACCAAAAGACAGATATCAGATCTGTAAAGACTACAGATATATTCTTCTGTTTGTAATAAATATATTATAATATTTGATATTGCAACATAAAAACTTCTCAGAATAATGTGGTATTATTAAAATGATATTATAATAGCCTATTTTTTTTTTAAATCATATTTTAAAAAATTGTAAAATATTATTAATTATATAACAAAACAAAAGTTTTTACCCAAAACCACATATAAATTATTATGAATATTAGAAATTTCCGCAAATAGATGAAAAAAAATTTTCATTCACAAAAAAAAAAAAATTGCTAAAAATTTTTAAATTAATACAGTTTAAATTTTTTATATACTATTTTTTAATACACCACAGGAAGCAAAGTGACAAAAAACAAAAAAAAATTATTTAACGATTAATCTATATATATTAATAATAAAAAAAAAAACAATGCAAAAATAGGAAACTTCCTCAATTTCAAATACCATTCCAATTCATTATATATCCAATTTATATTATATATATAATATATATATATATATATATATATATATATATATGAGTACCTATACTTTACTTATATTTACCAACCAAATATAATTGCTAATTATTCTCAAGTAATATATAATAAATAATTTTCAAAAATAAAAAAAAACAAAATTTTCGCCTTCATATACAAAATTGTATAAGAAGAAATTACGAAAAACAAGAAATTTTCAACAAAAAAATGTTTTTTTTTTTTTCAAATTAGTCACAAACATATGAGTAAAAAAAAATTATAAGTATATATAACACTTCGTTCAATAATGTGTGTGACTAATTAATTAAAACACATTTTTTTGCCAAAATTCGTTTTTATTCATCAAGATAGTCCCCTTTTAGGGAGATACAATCATTCCAACGCTTTTCCAATCTTTCGATACCGCCTTTGTAAAACGATTTTTCTTTGCCTTCAAAATAGGCGTTAGTTTCGGCGATTACTTCATCATTTGAGCCAAATCTCTTACCACGGAGCATCCTTTTGAGGTCTGCGAAGAGCCAGTAGTCGCTGGGGGCTAAATCTGGAGAATACGGTGGATGGGGAAGCAATTCAAAGCCCAATTCGTTCAATTTTGCCATCGTTTTCATTGATTTGTGACACGGTGCATTGTCTTGGTGGAACAACACTTTTTTCTTCGCCATATGAGGCCGTTTCTTTGCGATTTCGACTTTCAAACGCTCCAATAACGCTATATAATAGTCGCTGTTGATGGTCTGCCCCTTCTGGAGATAGTCGATGAATATTATTCCATGCGCATCCCAAAATTCAGACGCCATAACCTTGCCAGCCAACTGCTGCGTCTTTGGTCGCTTTGGGCGGCTTTCGCCGGCTGCATGCCACTCAGCAGACTGCCGATTTGACTCTGGAGTGAAATGGTGGATCCATGTTTCATCCATTGTGATGTACCGTCGCAAAAACTCCGACTTATTGCGCGTAAACATGTCCAAACAGCTCTTTGAATCATCGGTTCGTTGTTGTTTTTGCTCCGGTGTGAGCAAACGCGGCACCCATTTGGAACACACCTTTTTCATACCCAAATGTTCGTGTATTATGGTTTGTACACTGCCTGCTGATATCTCCAGAATGTCAGCAATCTCCCTCACTTTCACTTTACGGTTGGACATAATGATTTTCAGTGTTTTTTCAACGTTTTCCGGAATAACAGCGTCATTTGGCCTTCCAGTAGATGGAATGTCATCGGTGTCTGTACGACCACGTTTGAATTCGGCATACCAATAACAAATGCTTCTTTTTGATGGAGCAGAGTCCGAGTAATGTTTTTCAAGCCATTCCTGGCATTGAACAGTATTTTTTTTCATTAAAAAACAATGATAAATCAGCACACGGAATTGCTTTGAATTCATTTTTTTTTAAAACACAAAAATAGCGTCACTTATAGCACTGTAACTTGTAAACAAATGATCTGATTAACATATGATGTTGACAGTAAGCCTAAAAAGGTTGCCAAATGCGAAAAAAAATATTGATTTAGTTCTAGGGACGCCATCTATGTGTCAGTCACACACATTATTGAACGAAGTGTTAGATAAAAAAAGATCATGATGACTTTCAATTTAAAGTTCATCAATCTTATTACTATTCGATATATAAAAAGTATATATATTTATTTATGTAAGATCGAATTCTATTTAAAAAATGTGTGGTATTTCTCATATAATCATAATAATAATAATACCGCTGTATAAATATACATACATATAAATGTAAAAACAATTGCACATATGTTTATTTATATACCTAAATATTTATCTCGATCGATATTTTATCTCTCTAAATATATGCCTAAATGTTAAATATATTTTTAGTTTTTTTTATAAAATTTATATAGTGACTGGTAGAGTTTATTTATAAATCGGAAAAATTATTATAAGAAAATTAAACCAAAAATAATCTGTTTATATTTTTCAGTATATATGCCAGAAAGCACCTTACTCTTTCTGAATTCAAATTATAATGTTAATATTGTAACATTTCAGATTATTCTTTTGGTAGGAAATTGTATAAATAAATAACCCAGGTATATAACCAATATATATATATATAGTTGTTACAACTTCTTTGACTGCAAATATATATTCGTAAACATCATCATAATTTAAAATGTAAAAATCTCTGGATATATATCTGTTTCAAAAAAGCTCTGTATTTGTTTGTATATTTATATATTCATGTATTGGTTCATTATTTTCATTGCATTTAAATTAAAATATACATTTATTAGGTTTTTGGTGCGTTTTTTTTATATACTAAACAACAAAAGAGTTGGAGTTGTGATAAGCGACGAACTTATATTTTTTATTTTTAGAATATTTCATTTTATTTTTATCCAAATATGATATTTGATTTTTAAAATATTAATTTCATTTCACATAATTTTATAAACATATGATAATGCATATAAATTCTATTCTTCTATATACTATAAATAAGAATATAAGAAAAGAAATTATCATCACGTTTTTCTCACTTCATATAAATAAATTGATTTATATATTTGTATAATAATTATTATGACATATGCGATATATAAAGAAATTAATATATTTTATACGCGCTCTTCTGAATGCGCACGTTTATATAAATATATTTAAAATATAAAAAATATTAAATGTATATACAATATATTTACATAATACAACACATTTATTATTAATTTCTTTTTCACACTTCTTCCTTCATCGCATACAATATATATATTAATGTACATTATACATTATTTGCATTTTAAATGTGTAACAATCAATATAAATTAATTTAGTATAATTATTATTCAAAAAAAAAAAAGAAATATTCTTATACAGTTTATATAACTAAAAAGGTTTTAATATATATATATATATGGTATACATCAAACAAATTGATCTTATCGTTCAAATATTATAAATATATTAATATAGAAATATATATGTTATCTTATGCAACAACTTTTTAGATTTACGTGATTTACATTTTAAATATACGCAATATATATTTTTAATATTTTATAATACACGCGGATTTATATGTTTATAATATAAAGATGTTATACTCAATTCCTTTTTGTACATAAATATAAATATGTACTAAATATATATAAAATAAATTTATGTTTATGCATCGTTTATTTTTTTTTCTATCTGCGTCTTTGCGTACGATTTATACATATTTATTATTAAAAGATTATACATCACATATAAATATAGATATATGATCAAATGCGATTATATATTGTTAATGATATTGAAATAAAATCTTTTTATTTTATTATATTTCTATACATTCATATATATATAATAAGGAAAATTGAAAAAAAAAGTGTTAATGAATGCATTTTTTTTTTAAATATTATAATGAATGCCTTTGGGAGTCCCAAATAAATGAATTAGTTAATATTAGTTATATATTTAAAGGGATGTGTGTTGCCGCAAATCAACACATTGTTCTTTACTATACATATCTAAGGGGTAGTAAAAAATTGAATAATCTAATTAATATACAATGTCAAATTTTATAAAAGTGTTTGATAAAATTGCAGGGATGGTTAAAATATTTTGAAAAATTTTCTATTTAGAATTGATTGTTCTGTATAAAATCAGCAGCTCTATTCTATAATACTATGAACAAAAATCATTTTCACAATCATTTAAATATTTTGTAAAATCT
The DNA here is from genome assembly GCA_958336335.1 of Dilophus febrilis. Taxonomy (NCBI): domain Eukaryota; kingdom Metazoa; phylum Arthropoda; class Insecta; order Diptera; family Bibionidae; genus Dilophus; species Dilophus febrilis. Next base: position 47,114,031 of record OY284468.1, read on the forward strand.
TCAAAACTGTTGATTAACGAATTATGAAGAAATCGCTAAATAGAATGCATGAAAATATTATATATAGAATCATTCATTATTTGAAATATTTTTATTTATATATATATTATACATGAAGAGTTTATTTTCATTTTCAATACATAATCATTTTTAAACACTTTCTACTCGCAATAGCTTTCAATCAAAATGAAATTATTATCTTATATGTATTATATAAGCATTTATATAAATTAATTAAAAAATATTACATCACGCAATTGATTTTTATATTTGTCTGTATATATAATATAAAAGAAGAAGAATTTTAACGATATATTTTGCTATACCTATTATATAGAGATATACCTTAAAGATATATATAAATGCATTTAAAGAAGAAGAAAAAAAAAATCTATTCTGCACTTTGAAAAAATAGAAAATGATTTCTTTCGTTTAGATCTTTAACTATATACAATTTTAACAAAACAGTAGCAGAAAAACTGAATAATTGTTTTATATATATAATAATAAATGAATGTTTTTTTCTCCAACTATATAGATATACGTATATAAAAACATACTGATAGTGTAAGTATTGTTGTGTTTTATATAATATATATACATACATCGTATATATAATATACAGAAAAAGATTTAATGTGAATTATTATGCACGATAAGGTGTAAAAATATATATATAATTGCATATAAATATACGGACTATGTGTATATATATATATATATATTTAACTTAATAACATAACAATGATAACTTACAGTATATATAATAATTGTTTCTTTTTCTTTTTTTTACTATTTTCCAGAGATCCGTGAGGTTTATGATGTACAATAAATTATGGGGTGTACAGCGAAAGCAAATGCAGTACTTGAAATACTTAAGTTGAATTGGATTTAAAACAAATGAATGATATAGCTATACATATAAGCCATAGCTATACATAAAGAAGTAAAATGGAAAAAAAAAATGAAAAAGGATTTTTGTGATATGATGATTTTCGACAAAAATTAATGGTGTTAATCGAAAACATATTCTTTAAAATGTTCGGCAAAAGGTGTTTATTCATACACATTTTGAGTAAAAAAAAAAACAAAAAAATATATGAGTTGTCTAACTAATCCCTTAATAAAGTTATAATTTTATCTGTATCATGTATATTATATAAGTGTAAACGCAACACTTCATATATATAAATATACATAAATTGTAGTGAAGATACTTCCTACACATAAATCACTTCAATTAAATTGTAAATATATATAGTTTTTTTTTGTATCTCTCAGATTCTTATATTTTTTAGTATGTTTTTTTTTATACGTCTTCTTACTATATGTATACAATAATACATAGATAGATGAATGTTTAAACGCAAAATAAAAATTGTATTTTTAATTTATATGCGGTCAAAATGAAATTCGAATATGAAATGATATACAGAAATGTCTACAGAATGCTAAAATATAACAAACTAATGATTCTTTGGGTCAGTTTTATTGATCAATTTTAAATGAACTGGAAAAATTATTTACCTATATTTTATTTCATATGCGGATAATTACCTTTGCGAACAAACGAACGTATGTGCTTCTGGTATATATTAAATAATTTTTATACCGTCTAATTTTTAAAATCATTTAGATACAAAGATTAACAAATATGATTTATACATTTCTTTTTGTATATATGTTTATGTATCGGGGATAATTTATTTATATAACTATATTATAAGCCATATAATTTATGACACAAATATTATATTCATATGCGTGTAATTAAGTGACATATGCTGACGGTGTGAGTGAATTATTATATTTATAGTCCAGTTTTATTTACTCTCTTAATTAAGTTGTAAATTTTACGATATATATCTTTTTAATTATTCAAATTTAGAAATGTTTTTAAATATAAAAATTCATGAATGTGAGAAAATCACAAAAAAATAGTTAAATAAAAAATATTGAAACAATTCCCAGTTTGATTTTAATCATATGATTTAAGTTAATATATTCTATCTAATTATAGTTGTATATTGTTGCATATTCGCACTATAATAATATTATAAGAAAAACAAAATTTACTTCTGTATAGTGTGTTTCTTAATTTGTGGCTTTCATGGTGTCGTTCAGTAACCCTTACGACCAACCGCATCGGAAAATATGCAATTCTGTGTTAATATTCAAACTCGTAGATAACCGAAAACCGATTCGAACCCACGATCCCAAATTAATTGTGTATCAATTACACCACATAGACAACAATGTTTGTAATATGTTTTTATATTTCTGAAATGAATTCTAATAACTTTTATGTATATTTTTTATTATTAGTATATTCAATTATTCAACTATAATATATTGTATATAATTTAACATTTATATATATAAAATGATATTTTATTTAAAGATTATTTTATAAATTGTATTCGTATATATATATATATATATATATAAATAAGATTTATGAAATTATAATTATTTAATATTTTTTAATGAATGTAAAAAACCAACCAACCAACCAACCAATCGAATATGAAAATGCATAACAATTATTATATTTATGCGTATAAAATTGTTAAATTAAATCTATAATATATACAGAAAATATTATTGCAATTATAATGCGATATACAAAAAGAAAGATTATATTTCATATCTATACAGAGTTCTAAAAATGCATGATATAACAATCGTAACAAAAGGTAAAAACCATATATAAATATATCTTTACTTAAAGAAACGCATTAACTTATTTATACATGCTAAAGAAATATTTATGTATATAGTATAAAATGATTTAAGCTCATTTCATTTCAATATATAACATTATAATATTATATATATAGTAAAACTTTCGATTTTTTATTTTTCCAATTATATTTTTAAGTCAAATTTAATTGTGTTTCATTACATATTTTTTATATATATAGGAACGTTTTTATATAGGGTTTATTTATTTATAGAAAAAAAAAATTATTGTTTCATTTTATCCATTCACGTATACGCACATATTAATCGATTTTGAATTAACAATATAAAATGATGAATTTGTACTTTGAAAAAAAAAAAAAAAATACCACGATTGTATCTCTAATTCTCTATATAAATAAATTATATAATTAAAAATAGTTAAATAATATAATATTCGCATTATATTATATAAAAGGTTAAAATATTTTAATTAACCATAAATTTACAATTTAAAAACAAATATATTTTATTCTATAATTAGAAAATACAAATAAATAATTCTCATATATTAACACAAAAAAGCAATTTTCTTATACTACCATAAATATAATAAATAAAATTATGCGTTGATATTTTAAGTATATGTATAGTATATAACCGCGCATGAGAATTCAATGTTTTACTATAGCCTTTTCCTTATATAGGATTCATTTTCATTAAAGGAAATTTTGTAAATAAAAAATAAAAATATTTCACAATACCCCGCGTAAATAAAATGAATTGAATAAATAGAAAAAAAAAACGAGTAAAAACGTCCTCCGCACGATTATGTGTTTTTTTTTATATAATAAATTTAATTATAGGAATAAACAAAAATAATCTTCTCTTTTTTTGTTTATACATAATAAAATGCATTCATATTCAGTTATACAGAAAATGGCAATTAAACATTTTATTATTTCACTATGCGAAATGCATCATCGCTTTGCATCGCATCATATACAAAACTTATTCTTAATGAGGTGAACATATTTAAAGGATATTTTTTTTTATGTAAAATCAATTGTATGAATTTTTTTACTTTTTTTTTGTTATTGTTATTTCAATAATTGAATATATATTGAACATGGAAATTTAAATGGATAAAATTTATCCGCATAAAAGCGATATATATATTCATATTATTTATATATTTTGTTTTATATTCTCACAATCAACGTGGAAATTTTCTGTATTGATCATATATATAAATATAATAAATATATATATAGTAATATACTAAAGTAAAAATTCTATTTAATAATAATTATAATAAAATATAAATTGAAATAAAAAAAATTAAAAACAACATATATTTGAATTCATTAAAACGCGCAGATAAATTACGCGACAAACAAAACAACACATATTTATATTATATTATTTATTCATTTGTTAATCAACATTTGTATAATTTTTACGTTTATGGAGAATTATATTTTATGAATATTCAATATATATATAACATATATATATATATTTAAGTACAGTAAGTATTCCGTTGAATTTTTCATTCAAAAAATTCACTGTTTAACAGAATCTTTATAAACTTAATACTTATCACCTGCCCTTAAGTGATTATACCGATTCACGGCAATAGAATTTCGAGATTTTACGCAAGCTAAACTGATTCTGCTGTAGTTAGGAACATTTTTATTTTTGTTTTTTTCTCTTTAAATAGACAATAATATAATGATATAGAATGTATAATCAATATATACAGGCTTCTCTGTAATACATAAATAGTTCATTTATTATTAATTTATAACAAAATTATCACATATCACCATAAATGTTTGTATTATTAATAAGTATATGTATATAAATAGAACATACATATATGAATATACAAGAAAAATACCTCTCTTATAAAACAGAATTACAATATTTGCAATTAGGTTTTACACAAAATTCGATTATTTTATAATTGACATTATTTAACAATAATAATAAATGAGGTTGTATAATAATGAAGCAGAGGTATAAAAATATATATTTTAGATATATAAATAAACTAAAGTATAATATGGTATATGATGTAAAAAATAATAGTAATAACCTTTATAAACGTGATCTGAATACTTTATTATTGTTAATTTTAATTATTATTATTAAATATATTATACATAAGCACATTTATAAACCTTTATATATACAGATATTTAATTTTATAAGAACATAAAAATATAAAATTGACAATATTCTTTTTTATATTTATTCAATACAACGTACAACGCATATATTTAAACGATATATATATTGATAAATGAATAGCATCATAGCATATATTACTTTATTTCATTCAAATTTATTTCTGGAAATTGTTTTGCCATATGTTACCAAAAACAGGATAGGATATTTTGAAAGACAGAAAAGATCTCCCGCCTTTTCTTTAACGCAAAAAAAAACCATTTCCACATCAACCAAGAAGTACAACCCCATTTGATCGGTAAGGGAAATGTTTAGAGAATTTCATATTATCTATATCAAATGAATCACTGAACGTTATTCTAACGGCTTCCCAAATTATGAAGTTTTACCCACAACCCTTAAATAATAAAAACAAATTTTGTAATCTTTATAATTAGTAAAAATCATTTAAATTTTTTATTGGTGAATTTTTCCATAAAATGGTATTGATGTTATTGTTTGAAACTTAAGTAAAATAAACTGAATTTGCCGAATTTATAATAATATTAAGCGGTCTCGCCTTATAAAATAAATGGGAAGAATGACAATATATCAGAATTTTAAATTTTTAATATAGAATTTGTTTGTTCTACCAATCCCCCATTTGATAATTTTGATTCAGTGGTAAATTTTACGAGAGTGATGGATAAAATGAATCCGAAAAATGATTTTTTTTTAATATTATAATGGAATTGAATGGTTTTTTTATAGGGTTGTGTATTTGAATATTTGATGGTTAGATCTTATATTACATACATTTACTACATTTGATATGAACGAGATTAAATTTTGATATTATATGAATAGATTGAGGTTCAATTTGATGTAAAAAATTGAATTCAGCAAATATATTTCGATTTTTTTCATTTTTACAAATTTGAACCTAATTATTAATAGATGTTAGCCGCCATAATCCAATTTCAAAGGAACGGTAGTAAATATAAATTTTCTAATATCTATATAGGAAAGACACACGGTCATTATTTCATATGACATAGATCACACACAAAATTCCCTAATATCATGACTCTTGTTCTACAAAAAAAAACAAATATTAATATGTATATAATTGATGAATTTAACAAAATTTTTTCATGTGTATCATCGCACAGCGATATAACAAGTACTTACCTTAATATATATATATATAAAACAAATATTTAAATTATATATCATTTATAAAATATATACCATAAATTCCATAAATAAAAAATATATATTATATTGTCTAATTTACATAAACAATAAATATATTGTACATATATATACATATATATATAATAATATATTTGGTATTTTATATTATGAGAAGTGATTTTTGCGAAAATGTTATATTGTATTTATATATATGTACGTACATATAAAAATGTATATATACGATATTTAGCATTTATACGATTTAGCACATATATTTTATTTCTAATTATATTCACATTAACAATATAATAATATATATTTATGTATAAATAAATATTTGTCGATTATACGACCTACATCGCGTACGCGTCTTTTGATTTATATGGTATTTTATTTTTGTATATATATATGGACAAAAGAAATTATATATATATATAATGCTATATCATCAAAAACAATCAAGAAAATTATATATTCCTATAATTATTTCAATTATTATAATTGAAAATTAGAATTTCTAATTTATATCTATATATAAATATTTTATTAATATAATATAAAAAAAAACGCACAAATATGTTTAAGATAACTATACAATAACTATATATTTATATATACTATAGATAGACCCGGCATATACCATTTTTACTATATATATAACATATTTTCGTGTATAAACGAATAAATATTTGTATATGCGATTATAATCACTTAAAAAAAAAAGCTGCTATATATAATACAAATAAGTGTTAAATTGAATTGAATCTTGCAATTGTATATCATTAACTCTCAATGCCTATATAATAGATAATAATTTATGTATATATAAACAATAATAATATTTATTTATATAGCAATTATATTCCAATCATAATTGTAATATAATATTTATTAGTACTTATATACATCTCTCCTATAAAAATAATATACTCTATCTATACAAAATATATTATGTATATCTATATACACATTTATTGTGTTAAAACGTGCACAAGAAGGAAAAACATAAGCAATGTTAAAAAGTTATTTATTTTTTTATTTTTCAAATATTTTTTAATGCTTTATATATATATATGCATTTTTTTTTATTCATTTTACGAATATGAATATACACTTTTCGCAGTTATTTTTGAATGCAAATTTTAAATTATTTTTAACTATATATATTTGCATTTGAATTGTTCGGTGTGTTATATATACTATATATATTAAAAAAAAGTATCATATTATATATTTTGTATATATGTATATAGTCGAGTTGAGTCACATCTTTTCATTTATATATATATTTATATATATATATATAATTTTATATAATTTATGATTGCCATAGTACAGATTTTATACAAATAATAATAGTAATATAGTTTATTAAAACTATATATATATAGATATACAATAGATAGATACTTTAAAACGTACTCAAATATATATATATATATATATATATATAACAATAATATAATCTTTTGCTGAAAAATGTTTGTTATAATAAATGGACATTAATTTATCGTTCTTTATCGAATGCGGTATAAAACTATATATATATATAAACATATACAGAAATGTCCATATTCAGTGCATACATACATTTTTTTTTCTTTTCTATTAATCACGTATACGCGGTGCCGTGGTATGTTAGTTATTGGCTTTGTTTTGGGAAAATTTTTTAAACACTTCAACTCCCATACGAAACCAAAAGATCATTATACAGAGATATTTTCTGTTCTGTTTTGTAACTTTAACGTTTTTGATATGCGCAGTTTTTGATGAAAAAGGAAAATTTTTATATCTTGTAATCTTGTTCTATTATCAAATCCTCCCTAACACACTCCTACAGTTTGGGGGTTTGGAAAACAAAAGTAAAATATATTAAATTTGTTGCAAATTTTTGAGGATATAAGAGGATTTTATTGATGATAAATTAATCTACCTGCAATGACCACCCTCTCATATATACGTACATGCATTCTATTTCAAAAGTGTTTGCCAATGGCAGCGTTTTTTTTTTTGTTTGTTGATCTTCTCTATTTATTCAAAAAGATATGCAAAACAATGTGTTTATGTTATTATATATGTATGTATAGTTCGTTGGTACATCGAAATAGATATATTTATATGTAATAAAAATATTTGTATATTGTTGTATATACGCATTTATATATAAGTACACAAACGCAGGACAAAAAACAAACAAATAACATTTAAAGTAAATTAAATATATTATATATAGTTTTAATATGTATTATGTAGGAGTTTATATGATACACATTTATATAAATTTTATATGTTTTCTATTTTTTTTTTTTTTAGTTTTTTTTTGTTGATTTTTTTCTGTTCTAGATTTGTTAGATTTGTTAGATATTTGTGTGTTCTGTATATGTATATATATATATGCTAATATACAATATCAGAGCAGAGAATCCAAATTGTAAATAAATCAAAACCCTTTTTATATGCATATATATTATAAAAAGATCTCCAAAACATGGAAATTTGTTTTTATTTCTGATTTGGTAGATTATAAATTTGTTAAATTATTATATATTCGCATCGCATAGTCAGTCAAATTTAGATATAATATTTATTTTATATTTTCACACCTTTGCTCAATTATGCAGGTAGAATTTTTCAAACAACCATATGTCATCAGCTATATTTTGTAATAATTATACTGAATACATGACGAATTTTCGATTTTTGTCATGATAAGGGTATTTTTTTTCAACAAAATCTAAAGCAACAAAACTGCCATGAATTTATTAGAACAAACCCCGCAAAAACCAAAACGAAAATATTTACATTTGATATACTCTGCATTTGAAAGTTTTACATTATACAGTATTATTTATAATATTTAAAAGGAAAAAGTTATATATAAGATTGATAAATATAAATATCTTATATCAAATTATATATAGGCACACTTAAGCGAAAATGTTTAATACATTTTTTTTTCTACTATATATACATAAAACATTGAATATGTCATAATATTATTATATTTGATACGCTTTTCCATAAACAATATATATGTATATAGGAACAGATTGATGAATTTATAAACGAAGAAAACATATTATATTATTATTATTATATAAAAAAATGTACACACACACACACAAAAGCTGATTCTATATATTTTCATATAAATATATATTTTTCTGTTTATATTTTATATGCGTAGGAGAATGACAAAAAACATGAAGGAAAATAATAATGCGAATATATATATATTTTGAAAACATAATCTTATAAAATCAAATTATATTATTTATGTGAAAAAAAAATAAAAACTATTTCAATTTATTATATATGTATGTTTTATTTTATAGGTATATTATATAAATGAAGATATCATTTATGTGGTATGATGACCTTGTTTGTTTTTTTTATAATAGAGCAACAATCATAACTCATTTATATCTGCATAAATATATATATAGAAGAATTAATCATCATGATAATACATCAGAAGCATATATTTACATATTTTCCGGTTTTTTTTTTTTAAATATATCTTATTTAAATTTCTATTTGGACATAAATATATTTGAATACTCTTTAATATTAAAAATTAAATACATATATAATAATTTAATTTATTATTAGTTAATTATTATAGTATATTTAATATTTACCTCTCATACCTTCTGTGGAAAAATATAGGAAAAATGAAGGGAAAACAAAGTTTTAAATATATATAATAATTGAACTTTTGATAATTATATATATTGGAAATCGGAAAATTGTGAAAATCGGAAAATCGTTTCAAGGTAAAAAATCCAATGATTTTATGGAAATTTCGGTCTTGAATGAAAATGAATGATAAACGCGTATATCTTTGGATGGTTTGAAATACGATTACTTGAAAAAATTTTCAAGAAATCACACTCAGAAATTGATTTGGTAAATTTAAATATATCATATACGAAAATTAAGGGAAAAAAGGGAAAATTTTTAATTTTGTACCCTCTGTTCAAGGAAATACATCCAATGACATTTTAAAAACTCATTGGTTTAACAAATTTTCAAGAAATCGCTATCAGAAATACATATATTTGGTTAAATTTTCCATATAAAATATACAAAAAATCGTGAAATTCTTGAAGATATTTTCAATTTAAAACCAGTTCGTTCAAGGAAACTCCATCCAATATTTCATAATGCTCATTTCTTATGCATTTATAAATACTGGAATAGATATTTTCAAAACGATTGGTGAACAAATTTTCAAGAAATCGCTATTATAACTAGAATTGGTAAAAATTTTTCATAGAACATTCTTGGAAAACTCTCAATTCTAAAACAGACTGTTCAATAAAAGCCCATATGATATACTATAGAGATTATTTTGTAATATAATTATATCCGATAACCGATGATATCCGATATAAGATTAACAAATTTTCAAGAAATCTCCATCAGAAACGGATTTTGTAAAACTCTCCATATATAAAATATACAAAAATAAAAAAGGACATTCATGGAAAATTTTCAATTTTAAAGATATATCTGTTCATATGGATTGCAATTTTAAAACACTCAGTTCAAGGAAACCCCATTCAATATTTCATACAGATGATTTTTACGGCGTTCTAAGGGCCGCTACATACAAGATATTGGTGCGAACGAACCAGGTGCCGTTGCCTAGGAGCGCTGAAAACGATTAGATATTTTAAATAATAAAGAAAATTCTTAATGTTCTAAAGAAAATTTCTAGAGCAAAGAACTACGGACAGAGAACTGATAAATTAAGTTATGCTTGCCAGATTTTCCTTGAGCTCCTTGTGGGACATACCTTATGTTTATAGGTTTTTTCTTGTCATGTTTCAGGGCGCTATATTTTAGGCGCTATTGAGCCAGGCGCATAAATGGGTTAAAACGGGCCTGGACATTCTATAAATATCAGATTTAATTTTCAAAATGATTGATTAACAAAATATCAATCTATTAATCACACTCAGAAATTAATTGGATATCATTTTCCATATAAGATTTAATCAAAATCTTGAAATTACTTGAAAACTCTGAGTTATTGTATATCAATTGTCAACGGAAATGGTAAGAAAACGTAGTCCAATGATTATAATAACCATTAATTTTAGAATCTTAATTTTAGAATTAGAATTTCCTTTATTTTTGTATATTTTATATATGGAGAGTTTTACAAAATCCATTTCTGATGAAGATTTCTTGAAAATTTGTTAATCTTATATCGGATATCATCGGTTATCGATAATTATATTACAAAATAATCTCTATAGTATATCATATGGGCTTTTATTGAACAGTCTGTTTTAGAATTGAGAGTTTTCCAAGAATGTTCTATGAAAAATTTTTACCAATTCTAGTTATAATAGCGATTTCTTGAAAATTTGTTCACCAATCGTTTTGAAAATATGTATCCAGTATTTATAAATGCATAAGAAAAGAGCATTATTAAATATTGGATGGAGTTTCCTTGAACGAACTGGTTTTAAATTGAAAATTTCTTCAAGAATTTCACGATTTTTGTGTATTTTATATGGAAAATTTTACCAAATATATATTTCTGATAGCGATTTCTTGAAAATTTGTTAAACCAATGAGTTTTTAAAATGTCATTGGATGTATTTCCTTGAACAGAGGGTACAAAACTCGGGTATTCAATTATCAATATGGGATCTTTACATTTACCTAATAAATAGTTTAGAGGTAATCAAAACTCCTTATTCTCATTTATATATATATATATATATATACCGAAGAAAAGCAAAGAAAAAACATCATAGGAAAACAATTTTCTAATAAAATCGTTTTTTTTTTAATAAACGCATATCTCTACAAACATTTAGTTAGATGTATATGTAATGAAATATGATATATAAATAAAAGATCATTTAATAATAATTGTAATTTTATTTAATATATATTATTATATAAATATATTGTAGGCGTTCAGTCGGACATTTATTAAATTTCAAAAGAATGTACATAATATATATCTATATATATGTAGAGTACATATATACTCTATATAGGATGATAATATAACCTTTTATAACGTTACCTGATATATTATTACATATATCTGTAGTATACATAACTAATAGAAATAAAAACAACGATGTATATACTTTATATATATATAATATGTAGACGCATTCACTCAACGCAATCACTCTTTTTCCTAATTAAATAAATTTTGAAAATATGTACTATATATATATACATTATACATATCCCTATATATAAACATATATAAATATCTGTACAGCATCGCGAGGTACCTTTTTATTTACTATATATATATATATTATTATATCTATATATATATATATTGTAGTTGTACACAATTATTTATTTTAAAATATAATTTTTCATTTTAATTTTATTTATTCTTCCGTAATGTTGTAAATAATTTTTTTATTTTTATTTTTTGCTTTTGTTTTTATTATAACCTTGTGCTATGAATTTTCTATATATCTACATTTTATAATATACATTTTATATATAATTTTTACATGATCTTTATTTTTTCCATTTTTATATATACATATATATATACTGTTCTGTATATTATTTATATTTAAATACAGATATATACATATAGAAGAATATAGTGTAACAGTAAATAAGCGATGTAATTTATATGTATATATAGTTAATAAACTTAATTATAAAAAGAATTAAAAAAAAAATGATTGAAAAATTAATGTTCAATTATGAACATATTTTTACGTGTGTTAAATAGGTGTAATTAATATATATATAAAATGTATATATAATAAAAATATAGGAAACGCGTTTGTATATAAAGAATATATATGTTTAGATGAATTAATAATAATTGCTTTTTTTTTGTTATTTATGTAAATCCTTATATTGTTTATTATATGTCCTTGCTTATATATTGTTTAAAATAAATCGTGCGTTTTGCATTGCCTGCAATAAATTTTAAAATTAAAATTACTTTGCATTGAAGATTTAAACGACAAATATTTTTTTAAATTACTTATCTAATTAAATCTGCGCCTTTCAGATTATCCTATCAATTTGGACATTTATGGATTAAAATTATTCACGAAACGTTGCTGTATTTAAACAGTTTAAAATATATTTACAATAATTAAAAACAATTTATTAATATTATATATAAAAAAAAACAATTTTATTTCCAATAAAAATTAAAATTAATGAAAATGTACGATGTATATATATTTTACAATATATATATATATATAATATATATATATATATGCCATTATACAAAATATATATACATCGAAGAATAGTATATTTATGTATATTTAATTGAACTGATTTTATAATATATATATGTTATACTACTAACTATAACTATATATCTTGATACAATTTTAGACCTTTATATATATATATTCATTTATATTGTATAAACAAAATTTACATTAAATCTTTATGTATCGTCGTGATTATTACAAAATTTATTATATAATTTTAAAGATAATTATTATTATTATTATTATTATATTATAGCATTTTTATGGATATCTACATTTTATACTTATTAACATGTTTATGTCATCTCGCATATATGGCTGCTTATTATTATCGCTTATCTTTATATATTACATATATATAAATACTTACTTTTAGAGTTCTTTTTTTCAATTTTCATTCAATTTTAAACATCTTTCAGCATTAATTATGTGTATATGCGCGCTTAAAACATTGCAACAATTTTATACTTCTATATATACCATATATATATATATATATATATATATATATATATATATATATATATATTTATATATATATATATTTTTATATATATATATATATAGTTTGTGTTATTATCTTTATTGAGCATTTGTTAAATGAACATGAATTTTGTTATACTTAAATTTATATATGAAAATGTTAATCAAATCGTTTTTTTTCTATCTTTCTTTAATATGACGCGGTTGCGATAAAATGTATATTTAATATAAATATGTATGTAGGTGGTAATTTATTTAAGTATATATATATACGTATAAATACACTTAAGGAAGAGTATTTTAAACTTTATTTAACATATTATTATGTATTTTATAATGTTTGTTCTAAAAAAATGATCTCGTTTATGTTCTTCATATATACTTAATCTTTGAGCTTTTAACCGTACATAAATGTGCGTATATTTTTTATAAATAATAAATAAAGTTTTTTTAAATCAGATAATTTTGAATGTAGATTGCATTAATATTATTATTATTACAATTATTATTATTATTATTAATATTATTATTATTGTTTGTTAATACGTACCCATGAATTACAAAACGTGATGGTATGTTAATTATATGTACATATACACATAAAAGTATATTACTTTTATGATCCACTGAAAAATTGGAAAATAATAGTATTTCAGTAAGGATGAATGGTATCAATTATAATTTTTTAAAAGAACTTTCATACATAACGATCATTAATTTCAAACAAATATGTTTTTATGAATGTTTAATCTTCCAGTTATAGACATTTCATATAATTAATCTAAAGATTAATTTGTTTTATTAATTGCAAACATCCAAATAAAGCGAAACAAATGAGAGAATTTTTACAGAAAGTCACAGATCACAAGATAATCCCGACGAATGGAACATTAAATAAAACAGATGCAGACCTCATAATGTAAAAAAGACTTTTTGAAATAAAAAGAAAAGAATTTATTAATTTTATATTGAAAATAAATGGAATATATTTATTTTTATAATTTAATCCCATTAAAAAATATACCTTTTCAAAAATATATTACACGTGATTCCTATTGCATTATTTACATAAAAAAATATATAATTATTTATGGTTTTTCCATTCCCATTTATTTTTAAAGCATTTCATCAAACTATAATTAGATTTCGCTACACAAAACAACATTTTTGCTGTTATTTTTTTTAATGTTTTGTTATAAATGCAAATAATAGAATATTATTTTAAAAACATATATCAAGAATTTATAATTTACATATCGTCAATTTATAGTTTTTGGTTTTCCAGTTTATATGCGTATTAATACATATAGTTTTTTTTTATAGTTTAGACAATCCAGTATCGACCGATGGTGTCATCACAAATTTACGTACTTCATCGAATTTCGGATTATTTTTATCACGCATTAATTTAAAAATAACACTTTCACTGGTTGTTACAAAACAACCAATTTGTTGTAATCGTTTTAAAGCCAACAAACGATCCTCTTCGGAACGTGATGAACAACAATCAGCCACAACATGTACATCAATGCCCATATCACGAATATCCATTGCCGATTGTTCCAAACAAATGTGAGTCTATATAGATTAAAAATTCAAAATACAAAATGTTTTGTTAATTAATAGTTTAATAATGTTAAATACATTTTTGTTATTTTTTAATAGGAAGAATATTAAAAAATGTTTTTATTATTATTAAAAGGTTAAATATCTCTATCAAAACACTTTAATTTTCACTTACCTCCAATCCGAATATGATAACAGTTTCTAAATCTAAATTTTTCATTTCAGTTAATTCTTTTCGCAATTCTGGAACAACCATACTGAATAATGTTTTCGGATAGATCAATTTAGCATGTTTAACATCTAAATCTTTCACCAAACTACCCAATTTTGATGGATAATGTTCGGATGCTATTAACGGTATATCCAAAGCTTTACCGGCCGCAATCTATATGAAACCGCAAAAAAAAAAAAAGATAACAATAAAATCAATATTACGTGGGCGAATAAATACAAAACAAACAACAACAAAACGAATAATAATTAATTAAATTATATTATTCACACCTACCAATTTTTGTACATTTTTAACCATAGCATCAAAATGCTTCATACCTGGTCGAAATTTATCTTGAATATCACATAATAGAAATAATGTTTTTTTTGGTGAAATAAATCCATATTTTGCCAATTGAGCCATTTTTTTTTACACTATTTGTAACAAATAACAATTTATAATAAAAATTTATGAATTGCGTTCTTTCTATTTATATATTAATAATATTTTTGTGTAATTAATTTTAATGCAATCACAATTTTGCGTAAGAGCAAAGATAAAAAAAAAAACAACAACAAGTGCAAAATTCAATGTAAAAATTAAAAAAAAAATTGCAAAAATTTATTTATTATCAAATTATCAACAAATAAATAAAAATGATGATAATTTTTTGTATCAGGTGACCAACTTTATAACATAAAAATTACAGTATAGTGCCAATCAAAATTGCCGTATTATCGATTATTATTATTTATTATCGTTTTAGTTTTTTAAATTCTTTTTTTCTTTATTACTTTACATTTATATATTTTTATTACCACCGTGAAATTTTGCTGTATTTACGAATAAAACTCTTTTCACTCTTATTTTAATTATTTTTAAAACTATTATTAATTAGTATTAAATTTCATATTATTTTATGAAGTGTCTACACAAACCAATAAACACACGTGATATTCATAATTTCCAGCCATAATCGTATAGATAATAAATTTTCAAGGATCTCGTTCGTATGTTGGTACAACTGCACTGTCACAGCTGACATTTTGTCTTTTTTTTTTGGAATAAAAAATGAAAAAGAAAAATAAAAATGGAAGCAGTATTAAAATTAATATCAAAACTGAAATGTGTGTGTTGTTCTTTCGTTTGTTTTATTAAAAATCAAAATTAATATTTATTAACGTAAATAATTAACATTATCAGTTAATTTTAATGTTTAATTAATCTTAAATCTTTTATCTATTCATTAGTGCATAGGATTAAATCAAAATTGAAATACACAATATTAAGTAAAAAAAAAAAAAAAGAAAAATAGAAAAAAAGAGTTCAAAAAAATAAAGTGTGTTAAAATATTTAAATGGCGTCTGCTGCTTGAATATAAAGTTAAAGAAAGATAGAGAAATAGTGTGAGGGTACTGTATTTTGTATATATAGGTACATAAAATAATAATTAAGAAGAAAAAAAAAACAATTCAAATATATTCAATAACAGGTGCGAGAAGATTGAAATAATATATTGAATAAATTAATTTTTTTTATTTTTTTTATTCATTTGGTTCTTATTTTTTTCTGATAAAAATTTATCTGCCACACATCATCAAATAATTTATATATATATATATATATATACAAAGGCAACAACAAAAATTAAGAAAAGTAAAAAGTACACAATAAAGGGCAATTCTTTTTGTAATTAGTTTTATATTATTTATTTTTTTGTTTTTTGTTTTATATTATTTAAAGAGTTAATAATTTGGACAAAACCCTTAGTTTAGATACAATTTGTTTTATAATAAAAATGTTTCGGTATTTGTTTATTAATGAAAACAATTTATTAGTTTTGTAAAATGAAATTTTTTATATCGTAAAAAATTAGACAATGTGGTGCAATGTGCAATGTGCAATGTGATTTTATTAAATTATTGAATATATTGTGTATTTTTATATGGATTTATAAATAATGAATGCAAATGATTATAAAGTTTAGAAAAGTAACAGCAATCACAACACCACCAACAAAAACAACAACTACAACAACAACATCATCATCAACATTTTTAGAGTGTATAAAATGTGATTCGGATTGTCCTAAAAAAATTGGGCGCCGAAATAATAAATGCCAATGTATCGTAGACTTTCATTGGATAAGTCAGGTATGTTTCAATCTGTTTTTTTTTTTTTATTCTTGTTGTTTATTTGTACGGGTTTCACTCAAATTCTTTTCATCAACTGGAATACATTTTGTTGAGCATCCGGAAACAATGATGATTCTGTATACATATATATCATTTGTTTTTTTATGTATACAAAATCATCATTCTTCATCAGCTATAACCAAAAATAAAATCGAAATACTTAAAAAAAAACCTGGTATTCAATTTTTCACTTCATTGTTGCATACTGATCATGGTTTAATACTAGGAATGTATATAGTCTTGGAATATTCCATAATTTGTATGTCAGACATAAATAATAATAATTTTTTTTTTCTATAAATATATCACAAATACAAATATACACATATATTAACCAAAGCATCATCATATTTAACTTCTTTTTTTTTGTAATATTATTAAAAAAAAAAATAAAAAAGAGAAAGTCTTTAATTATTGACTTTGCAAATAAATAAAATATTATTAATAATAATCATAATATATATATTATTGTGTGTATGATAATGTGTAAATAGAAATTTCTTATGTAGTTGTGTATGTTATGTTATGTATATATATATATATATATTAAGATAGTTTTTTTGTTTTTTATATAAAGAATTGTGATTGTGGATGGTGGATAGATGGATGGATGGATGGATGGATGGATGAATGGTAACCGAAGAGGAATCTTATATGTATATTTATATTTTGTCATCACATATTTTTTACATCTAAGTGCTTTATGTGTCGTTTTTCTTTTTGGAAATTTATACAATTCAATAAAGAGTTAAAGACATTTTTTTTACAAAATATAGTTTATAATTTGCTAATAATTTTGATAATAAAACAATTCGGTTTTCCTTTTTATTATTTTATTATTTAAATATTTATTTAATTGCATATATCATAACAAAAAAGATCAACACAAAAGAAAAATCAATAAAATTTACATATGATATGATTTGTATTGATAGATATATACAAATAAATTACCTTATATTCAATTTTTTAAATATGATAATTTTTCCTATCAAAGATATCAAAGTACATGTATCCTGTTTTTCTCTTCACTGCAATTCTGAATACAATATTTTTTTTAAGCCATTTTGTTATGTATTGATGGATATATATACAAATAAATATATAAGAAGCAAAAAAAAAAAAAAAAAAAAAACAGGTTTTCTTTTTTCCTCGATATGATTTCGATTTTTTTTTTATTTTCGATTCATTTCTCATTTGAATCTGTAGTGTTTTTTTAATATGATAATTGGCATTTTTAAACCATGTTTATAATATTTTTGTTCATAATATTATTATATCACTTATTTCTTTGTTTTTGTTTGAGGAATTTTTTTTTTATTTTGCTATACTGACCTGCATTGGATTTGTAAAAGGATCAGAATAATGATAATTTCAAGGGTGTAATTTTAGTAGCAAGTTAATGATAACAATAATTATTGATAAATATTTATCTGAAATTTTAAAATAATATAATATATAACTATCGAGATCCGGTGATCTAAATCGAAAATTCGAATATAATGCCGATAAAGCATTTATTTTTATGTGTTTGGCTAAACTACGGTTTATCGGGGTAGATTAGCTTAAAGGTTAATTTATAATTATAAAATAATCAAGTATAAACGATAACAAATTGAATGCATTTATATTTATATCTGTTTTGTTGATTTCAAGGGTTGATTTAAAATTTTAGTGATTTAATGATTAGACGTGATGCTATGTGTATTTATATGGATGGGCTCTATTAATGGATGACACCATTTCTTAAATAAAATATTTAATAATTAATTGACGTCTGAATGTTCTACCCTTTTGTCTATATTGTTATTATCATTATTATAATTAATATTAATATATAATAACAACAAAAAATTGTATATCACCCTCTTTCCTCTTTTTTTTTTCATTATTTTACCCTATATTTCTGTGTTAAAAAAAAACTTTGTTTATTATATGTTTTGAAAATTGTGGGAAGTAAATTAGATT
The DNA here is from genome assembly GCA_958336335.1 of Dilophus febrilis. Lineage (NCBI taxonomy): Eukaryota > Metazoa > Arthropoda > Insecta > Diptera > Bibionidae > Dilophus > Dilophus febrilis. The sequence goes on from OY284468.1 coordinate 47,133,752, forward strand.
TACCTGTTGCATAAACAATCAAAACTTATTATCATTACTATTATTATTATTATTATTATTATTACTATTATGTATTGTAATTATTTATATATACAAATTGTTGTTATATGTTGTAAATTTACCTATATATGTATTGTATGAATTGATAAGGGTTATATCAATTCATATTTTTGTTTATTTTTTCTTTAATAACAAATACACCATTTTATTCATCAATTGCGAATGTTGTATGATCGATCAGGAATTCAATAATATTTACTTTAAAATATTCTATTAATAAATATAAATACTTCTAAAGACTATAAAATATTCAGAAAAATATCATCAAAAACTTTTCGTTAACAATTTCATAAAAAATTGTATGTTATAATTGATCTTTGATTGATTCTTCTCTGCCATTGATTAGTTGACAAAAAAAAAACCTTAACACAATTCATTTATGTACTTTTTTCTTTCATTCATTTATATTTTATGAAATATTTACGAATTGCTAAAACAAAAATTCATTCCTCAATCTTTGCAAAAGGCATTTATGCAAGGGGTTTATTTTTTTTTTATTATTTTCCAAAGAATTCTGACTATCATCAGCGAGAAAAAAAAAACAATAATTATATATATATTATAAATGAATAAAATCAATTCAATGTGCATTTTTTATATAAAGTGAAAGTGGTATATCTATCTATCAATCTATCTATCTATCTATATATAGTATAAATATTGATATTCTATTTTTATTGTTTTTTAATGTATATACATAAGAAAATTATTAATGAATCAATCGATTTGTAATTCGGTACACTTTATGGATTCTTTTTCTTTGGTTTTTTTTTTAATAAAATGTTGACCTATATTTTATAATATATAGTAATAAAAAAAAAACCGGTAAAAACACTTGATTTTATTATGTAGAGAAATTGATTAAAAAATTTTATACAAAACGTTAAATAAATTAATACATAAATATTTTATCATCAAAAATTTATTTAATGTAAAATAAAATTAATTCAACATCATCATCGCATAAAAAACAAACAAAATAAAAATTAAAACAATTATTTATTTTATTTATATAAACAAAGTAAAATAAAAAAATAAAAATGCTTTATATATATATAATCTTTGGCAGCAACGGCGGTCAAGTGCAAATGAACTCGTTAAATAAATATCTATATATAGAAAGCACGTGACAGAATGTCTAAAAATAATATAGTGTAAAATGTGCAAGAATGTTTTGATAATTGGAATTAATTGTTTATATAATTTACATAAAAATGTATTCGTGATATACCTATAAAAAAATCACAATCATTATCATAATATAAATAATTAAATCTTATCTTTTTTGTTTACTTATACCACATAGCAATAATTATTAAAATTAATTGGTATATTGTACTTTGAAAAAATATTTCTTCTTAATTTTTTACAAAAATATATTTTCCTATTTTTATACCGTCAACAAAAAACGTCCTTCACCTTTTTTTTTATTTATACATTTTATTTTATATCCACGATATTCAATCAAAAAGAGATATAATCATTTAAGATCATTATCAATCATTAACACGGATTTCTATTCTTCATTTATATTTAACATCATCATCATCATAAAATGTAAAGATTAAACAACAACAAAACTATGTATTGTACATATTTCAATCCTTCGATATTTTTTTGTAATATGTTTATTTTGGTGTCAAAAATATATGAAATTCGAGATATTCGATGACAATTTATTTGATCTCATCATGTGCGATGATAGGAGAAGAATAATATTTACTTCGATTTGATGACGATTTAAAAACCCAATGATTATTATTTTATATGATGATAACATTTATACATATATTCTAAAAATATCCAAGATAAACACAAAGTTGAAAAACACAAAGAAAACGAATCATATATACTAAACACATTAGCTATATTATATATATTGAGATATTCCACAACATTTTACATGACTATCATCATATCATATATTATATACTATTAAGTACACACGACTGTAAATATACAACCAAAAACTGATACAACACCTAATATATATCCATACAAAACAAAAATAAAATAAACTTAATATATTCATTTTTACAAACTCTGGGTATCGTACCGTATATATTATAGTATATATTATGATATTATTTAATAGAATGAAGAATGCAAAACCGAAAATAAATTTTCTACTGTTCATGTTCAAATCGCTATTATATTTATATGTATATATATATATATCCTTATCGTCCTTATTTGTATTTTATATACATATATTTATATTGAATTTTGAATATATACACACAACATATCACTATTCTTCTTCCCTTAGTTTGTGTCTATCTATCTAATATCTATATATAATAATATATTGTTATTTAGATGTGTGTTTTTTTTTTACATATATTCTATACGCGTTGGTTTGTTTGGTCGTCGTTTGTTCCGTTCATTCCGTTCATTCATCAAACCAGCTGCATGTTTTAAATCAATATATAATTGCTCCCCGAAAATAATAATATATACACAAACACACACACAATCGTACACGCACATATACACCAACAAAATCAAAACCATGTGTGAGAAAAGATTGTATACATTTTTTTTTGACAAAATGGGGGATGACGATGACGACAACGACGACGATAGTAAGTTTAATGATTATTATATAAACAATAATATATATATGGTGTTGTAGGATAATACGAATGATTAAAAGGATAGCTATACCAATAATGATTAAATGACGATTTTTAGATATATATATATATATATATATATATATAAGTAAAATATTCATCATCATATAGGTCTATTAAAAAAAAACACAGTTACTATATATTCATATCATTTCACTGAATTTAATCAATTCATTTATCAGAATAACACCTTCAAAAATCACTTATTATATAGATGAAATCAAATGGATTGATATACTGATGTTGTTAAATAGATATTATTTATATATATATATATTATATTGATAAATAAAGGTACATTAATCGATTAATTATCGGTTTGTTGAACTAGATAATTTCTATATATGTTTCAATATAGTGCGAGTGATTCAATACAACGAAAATATATATAAATGATTTTATTAAATACATACACAAAAAATTAACCCCTTTATAATAAATTGAAATGTATGTTATGTTTCATTGACTGTTTGTTGATAATATCATCATATAATATATACACATATGATAGACCATAGATTGTATATATGAATGTTTTTATTGAATCCAAATAGTCAAATTGATATAATTGTAATGGAATTGAAATATTCTTATCGTTAATTAATTAGTTAGTTAGCATTACTTTAATATGTATCATTTGGTAAATTAATTCAGCAAAATAATGCTGTAAGAAATTCAATTTTTCTACCTTTATATCGGTATTTCCTGTTAAATTTCATTACATACCGGTCTTTCATTTCATACCATTCATTAGGATATTTAGGTCAATTAATTAAAATATAAATCACAAACACAATATAACTAAAGTACTTAATAGTATATTAAATAAGGAAAAGTTCTTGCGAATTTATGATATATATGTTGTATATAGAATTAAATAATTGAATATGTACAATAGTATATATGACAATTCATAAGAAACATATGTTATGGTTAAAAATATATCAATCAAAATCATACCTCCTCCTATCGTATATATACAATTATCGAAATAAAAAATAAGAAATGTTAAATTCGAATTGAGGTTCGATTTAATAAATAACAAGCCATTTAAATGATCTCTATAGATATGATGAAGGAATGTAGATGAAGATTGTATCAGCCCCATTCTATCAGAATAAATTGATGTAAATGTTCAGGATGCTAAAATTAATTTGGTTTATTAACCTGTGTGAGCGTTAAAATGATGTTTAAAATAGATTGAAATGCTAAAGTCTGTTTTTTTTTTATCGCTTTATAAGATGTAATAACAATATTTAACCCATTTTGGACCACGATGAAAAAAAGTCCGCACTCCACGATTAATCAGCAATCAGATTTAGACTTGTTTTGATTCACAACACCTCCCCCAATACTCAATTTTCAGCCCGATTAGTGGTTAAACTTCGTCGGAAATCAATGTTCGGAAAAAACCAACCGATGTCGAATACGAATCCATCTTAAATTAGAGGGCTTAACGATTAGTTTTTAAAAGGTATGTAATGATATTACTTATCCTGCTGTAACCCCTTATAAAGGTTAGACATATTCGATGTCTATATGAAATTGAATGCAGTATGATGTTTTAAAATAGCGGATTGTTCACTGGTCGGAAAGCCGATCACCGCTCTGAAATGGCATAAATTCGTTACAATTGCAGCTAATTCAATCTTCCATATATTCCGTATATGATTGCCTATCAATGGAATAAAAAAAACTGAATTTTAAATGAAAAGTACCCTGTATAAAAGTCTTCTATAGAAGATAATGTGGGGCTGATGAGGAATGTGAAAAAAAAAATCGCTTAAACATTTGTTATTAAATTTTTTACATACCGCACATTAAATTAAATTTTACCTATATTGTATATAAAAAAGAAATTATAGGTAATGAAAATTTTAATTCTGTTGTGTATTATATATTAATATAATATTTAATAAAATTCATTCCGAATTTTTCATTAAAAATATGAATTGTAACATTATTCATTTATTACAAAATATATATGTTCTATATATAAATAATAAAACATTACAAATATTATAAAATTGACAAACTCATCATCATTATTTAAAAAAAAAAAACAAATTATAATTGAATAAATAAATACTATTTAATAATAGAATTTTTTTTTCTTATTATCACAATTTAAAGAAAGATTTGCATTAAGAATTAAGAAAAAAAAACATTTATATAGGATATCAAGTGTCAATTATAAAAGAAAATAAAAATAAGAATTTTTTTATTGTTATATATACGTTGTTGTTATGGATAGAAAGAAAGATAGAACGTATTGAGAATGATGGCGCATCCTTGGCTTGGGTGTAGACTTGTAAATAAGTAAATATAATATTACTCTTATTTCTCCCATATGTCTACCATTTACAAAATATCATTTAAATATATGTACATATATACAAGATAACATATACTATACATGATGAGTATATAATCATCGCAATATTATCAACTATATATGTATATATTCTTTATTTTGTTCTTTATCAAATGACGTTTGTATTCAAATGTGAAAGGTGAAAACAAATACAAGTGTAAAGATTTATATTATATAATAATTTATAGATTTACGTGCGTCTATATACATTTTTGGTTAAAGTAAGTCAAAGAAATATATTCATTTATTGATTTTTTAATAATATGTATACATTTAATCTTGACTTGTCCGCGCCTAAAACCTACGAATTAACATTTGGCGTCAATTAACAGCCTTCCACAACCTGACCTATTCACCGCCAACGTCCGGCAGCCGGAAATTATAACAGTCCCAAGATCGGCTTTCAACTTCATTTTTCCACCTTACCATCACCGTTGGTTCCAAAATGATAACCATTTTCGTCCAAAATGATCAAACCGCACCTTAAGCGACCAATCTTTATCAACCTTACAATGTCGGGTTCGCCATACATTTTATATAATTTGTAGTCGGGCCCAAGCCACCATCAGTTTTTCTTTGTCGGACGCATGAGGTCCAATATTTTCTTTTCGAACCCCATAAGGCGCCGTTGCTTTAACTTGTGTCATGATATACAGTCATCAATCAGATGATTATAATCTATATGACAAATGTATTATGAAGTGTATTCTATTTAGAGTTAGTATATTTAAGATTGATTCATTGAATTAATACCTTTTTTGTTTCTAGAACACAATATTTTGATTTACATTTTCTATATAATTCTTACACAATTCAAAGCTTTCAAAGAAGTAACTGGAACAGACCTAATATTTCATGAAAGAAATCATCTTCAGTTAGGATTAAGCTAATTTTTATAAAATGACTATGTTAATTTTTGCATTTGGATTGAACATTAATGGAAACTCACAGACAAACATTGTTGATATCATTCACGAAATGCGTACTGATAATTAAGTATATAATAATCCAAGAATATAGAATAATATCCTTTTTTGTGGCAAAATCTAAAAATTATTCATAATTTATTAAATATTTTTGCAAGGATCTATATTAAAAACATTTATTTATATAATATACAATCACATAACTTCATTTCATCATAAATATTTCCCGCAGAAAAATACTAATTTGATTTCAGATGATGACTCACAAATATCGTGGAAAAAAATAAAAATATAAATAACTTGTGCAATTGATGCTATATGCCACATATATATATATATATATATATATAAATATAAACATAGATTGGCGGCAGGCAATTGATAAAATTAATATAATTGTCCCTTTGGTGAATGGTTCTTATATTATTTTGTCATATTATTACACCTTATCCTTAAACAATTTTTATTGTTTAAGGATAATGTGTAATAATAATGAAAAATAAATTAGGAAATCCTTTTTACGGACATAGTGTCGGATTTTCGTTACCGAATTTAACATCCTATCGACTAAAACATCACTTCGAGGTATACTGCCCCGTATACTGCGACCCATGGATTCCATTGTACTTCTCGATTACCAATTATAACGTATTTTAATCTATGAATTGTGATTCGAAGATTAGAGACCGCCGGACTAGGTATCTTTACTTTTGACCTGACTTCTGATTCAACGGGCTGAGCAATCGTTGACTGAGAGTCCTCAGAATCAAGGCAAAGCATTTCAGTTTCTGAAATATCAGACGCCGTGTCTTGGGTGGAACGGTTAAAATATCGTTGTTTCATTTGCGATGTGTTTAGATACGCATCACTCCTCTGGTGGATAGATTGATCAACCATAGCAGATCCTCTTATTATGGTTAGGCTAACACTTCCAGAAGGCATCCGGTGTTTGGAGGGCTAGAAATTCTTAGTGCATTGCTCCGCCGAAGACCTTTCTGACAATTGTATCCGTACATCATCGGTTCATTCCAACCAAACTTTGGTTACCAAAGCGCTAGCCCCACGCCAAGGTGACTTCCGAGATAAAATATGTAAAGATATTATTATCAGTTGTATAAATTTTTTTTGTTCGTTTACAATTACATTATCATAAAACAATATAATTTTGCAATCGCGTACAAAAATGAAAAACACATTGTATAATATTTATTTATGGGTTTGATTCACGGGCATTCAAATAAATAGTAAAAATTTTTGCCTTTTTTTTTTTTTTTTTAAATGACTTCTTTTACTACGCAAGGATATAAAATGTATAATATAAAAAAAAGAGAAAAATCATTATATATACACAATTACTATATACTCTAAATAAATACATCTCATATATATGATACTTATATTTATATATCAACAAATCACAAAAAGGATATTATTTTTTATCTAAATATATATGGATGGTGAATAAAAATGAAATATATATATGAAATGAATAAATGAAATGTACCTATACAAAAAATATACATATATTCAAAGATTGTCTCGCGCGTATCCATATACATATTATGCGAAAACGCGGTCTCGAGATCGAAAAAATAATATACAATCATTAAACTCATTTGAATAATATGTTAATATATCAAACAGACAGAATGAATGACGATGATAGGGTTAATTTCACGGGAGTTGTGTTTTTTCTTTCGTCGTGTTTTGAATATAATAATTATAAAAGAAATTCAATTTTTCTTACTTTTAAATTAATATCGGTTATCGGTCATGATAATTTTTTTTAATGATTTTCCAATCAATTCTTAATACAGATAAGAAAGATGTGTGTTATAAAGTTGACCTTAACCTCAACCTGCGCACGATAAGGTTTGTTAACCTTAAACTATGTATCTTCATATGTGGATCTTCCATAGTTTAAACAATATTGTCAATATACAAAAAAATCACGTATAGTTGCATAAATTATCAAAATTATGGATGTGTCATGAAAATTAGAGATGTGTAAATTTAATATACACATACTAGAGCGGATTCAATTTGTTTAAGGTTTCGTTTCATTGATTTTCAAATTGTACGTTAATTCTAAGAAAAAACTCTACTGGGCATTTGATTACGGTGTATTTCAATTCGGCCAAATTTCATTTGAAGATTTCGTGTCATGAATCGATCTAAATTATTATATATTTCATGAATTGAATAGGATATTTTTCATTCTAATACCACTTAAACATGTATCTGTAGAGGTTACCAGAGCGTAAGGAATCCAAATATAATGTATATTTTTACCTAAAATAGTTTCTTTTCTTTTCCGATTCCGTTTCAAGAGCGTTTTTATTGTTATGGTATGAATAGGCTTATGTTTCCGCATGTAAAGGTGGTAATTGGGGTTGATTTGGGGTATTCAATGCACCTTCTAAGTTAATTAATTTTGGTCTAATTGGATGGTTTTGTGATAGTGATATTCTATTTATTATAGATTTAGGACATTTCATTCCAAAATTGAACCATATTCAAAGATATATAGTTAAATAATAAAACACATTTGATTATAATTTGAATAATTATGATAACAATTCAAAATTGATTGATAGAAATAATTAAAAAATGTTTATATTCATGAACCAAACTCCTTTGAGGAAATATTCCACTGATTGTGAGTGAGATATTTTCGATATTCGTTCAAGTATATGTAAATAAAGGGATAATTTATACATAGCTCAACAAATAATAAACAATGAAAAATGTATTTTAAATAAAATATACACACATGTATATGATTAATATATAAATTATATATACCTTGGTCCGTTCACATTCATTCGTTTGTTTAGTTGAATATCAAATGTATATAAAGTAAGTTTATTATTTCATTTATATTTTTTTTTTTTTGGTCTATAACAAATTGTGTGTGACTGCTATTTTATATAAAGTGCATATAATTTTTGTAATATTATATTTAATATTATTATTTTGAGTGTATCAAAATTTTTGAATATTTCAAATTCATTAAAAATATAAACAATTACAATTAATTTACCATGTAATATCAATCACCGGACCGGATATTTAATAACATATGTAAAAGAATTATTATTATTTTACAGATCAGATTTCGCATCGTCGTCTATATACCATATATATATAAATAAAAGTATGGTACTGCTGGTGATAATGAGAATATATGCATACATTAAACATGTATTCTGTAAATTTTTAACAATTTACTCTTAAATATATGTAATGTTATATTATATTTATAATGTATGCGTGATTTTTAATTGTGTTAAAAATATACAAATGCATTTTAGTTTGTTGGTTAACATTTGATTTTTTATATGTATATTGATTTTATTCTATTCATTAATTATTATCATTTTGTCTACTTATTAACCGCAAAATAAACTTGAAGTATTGAATTGAAATGTGCCATTTGTTATCATTATGTACTTTGGTATAAAAAAACAAGAAAGAAATGTATGTATATGCAAAAAGAATTGTATTGTATTGATTAAGTGAAAATGATGTTGGATGAATATTTTTATATGATGACAAAGAAATAAAAGAGAGTTAAAATATATATTATAAAATAGATATTAACAACAACAACAACAAACATAATAAAATGATGATGATTTGAAATGATGTAGACTTCTTTTCCGAATCTCAACAATTGTATATATACTGTATATATAGTATCATGTATATGTAATGCGAATGTTATACCTTTATGGATGGTAAAAATATATTTTATGACTATAGAAAATTGAATCAAAATAGTAAAAACAATTTTGCTATATATTTACAATTATTCTGAACATAATAAATGATTATAAATTTATTTAATAAGTCATTTATATTTACCAATATAATATAATGTTAAACATGTTTGCGGTAGGTTCAAGGGTTTTACTTTTTTAAGATAACAATTATATATATATGGAATAAAATTTTATATCGCATATATTTATTAATAGGTGTGTCTATAAATTTATAATCAAAGAACATATTGGCGGATATTTGCGGACATTTGCGACCTTGACCACTATTTTAAGGCAATAAATAAGTTATTTATTATATATAGCTGCTCGTTGTTGAAATAGAAACATATATAAAATAGATAGAACTGTATATATTGTATAGTTCTATAGATAGAACGGATAGAATAAATTAACTTAAACAATATGATGATATTAAAGTCACATAATTGAATCAATTGAACATTCGTTAATTTTGTATAAATCAATATTTATGCTAATGTTAAAAGTTAACAGGTGAATATCAGTCTAATATAATTAATTAACTGAAAATTGTAAAAATACTGGTGAAAAAAAAATGATATACAAAAACTATACCTATATATTAATATATATTCAATAAAATAACAATATTTGTGTCTTCTTATCTTATCATTAAAGATAAATAGAAAAAAAATTAAATAATAATAATAAATATAACATTAAAAAATAAAGATAACACAACCATAGGTACCAAAATATTATCCATTGCACATTATTTTCTATTATGGATATATATGATGTATAAAAACAATTTTCTACGATATTGATTAGGTATTATTATCGAAATTTAGTTCAATAAAATTTTCCCGCATTTATATTTATTCTTAAATGTTAATCATATAAATTAACAATGATATATCTTTTGAAATGCTAACCTATAATTCATTTAAGCCTCTCTCTTTTATTTTGTTCGTTGTTAATTAATTTTCTTATTATTTTTTATCCATATAGGAATATTATCACCACCTGGTTCATTTTTGACACCCAGTCCATCATCATCATCAATTCCAGCAAGCCCAAAATTACAACCATCACCATCACAATCACCATTTCAACACAATGATTCACATTTAACATCAAATATTAAAATTTCAAATTTATCACAAGAGCAGGTATGTTTTGTTATCCAATATATATTAATTAATTTAATTTGTTAATTGAATAAATAAAAATGGATGAATTGATTTTAATTATTATGTTGTTATTGTTGTTGTTATATTGATCTGTTTAAAGGATCGTAAGGCGGTGCCGCCGTCCGACCGGCGTCCGTCTATTCATCAGGTGAATAGTAGCTCTAATGCAGGCGCGGTGATTTACCGGCCAAGTCCAACACAATCGCCAGCTGCTGCCTCTACAGTAATTGTGGCAGCTGGTACTGAGCTAAATGCTACCCTAATCGGTTCAAATAATTTATCATTAAATAAGGTACATCGACAATTATATATTGTTATTATTGTTCTTAACCTTATATTATTATTATTATCATATATATATATATATATATATATATATATATATATATATATATAACAAATATCTATTTAATGTAATCCCAAATAATGATAATAATTAGAATAATTGTTAAATTCAATTAATTTCCATTTATAATTTTTTCCGTTTTTTTTTTTACGTATTTTTTTACTGATTATTTTGTTTTCGATAACATAGAAAACCGGTAAAAGATTACAACCAGCTCATAATAACCATGGACACGGTGGATCAATATCAACGCCGTATACCAGTAAAACGACGGCGAAAAAAGCAGCGTCCGTGGGCAACAGTCCGATTGCTAGTCCAAGTCCTATATCAAGTCCAAATAGTACAATGACGATGAGACCACCAACACCACAACCGATGGTTCATACACAATTTCCAGTATTAAATAATGCTGGTAATCAATTTGTGCAAATAATTCAAGCACCTCAAATGATTGGTACTCAAGGTCGACCACAAATAATAACCGGTCAAATTCAACAACAACAACAACAACAACAACAAAATCAATATGTGCCAACATCAACTACAACAACGACTGCCATATACAATGTGGGTGGGAGTAATGGCGGTAGTGGAGGATGTAAACAAAATAAAACACCCCAACAAATATTACCTAAACCGGCCACAACGGGATTCTCAAGTTCATCATCAACTAAGTCAAATGGCACTCAAAATAAGACAAATTTAATGTCCGTTGCACCAATGCAACATCAACAACCACAACAACAATCTGTGCAGCCTCAAGTTCACCATTCCCAAAATGTTAATCAATCGCAACAGCATCATCATAATCATCACCAACAACAACAACAACAACAACAACAACAACAACAGCAGCAGCAACAGCAAAATCAACAACAACAACACCATAATAACCTAGCACTACAAAAAATGCAAAATAATCAACATATACAACAGTCGCCATCGCCCCAAAATCAATCGCCACCAAATCAATCCCCACAAATTCAATCACCACCATCACAACAATCTCAACAAATATCCTCACCACATCCATTACCAAATCAATCGCCCCAACCACAATTATTACAGAACCAGCAACAGAGCATATCAGTGGTACAAAATCTTCAACACCAGCAGCAGCAGCAGCAACAGCAGCAGCAACAACATCAACAGCAACAATCCCAACACAATCAAATACAACAACAATCTATTATTCAACAACAATCAATTCATCATCAACCACAACAAATTCAACAGCATCAAACAATGCATCAACAACATCATATTCAAACACAGCAACAATCTATTATGACAACGGCCACACACCATCAACAACCACAAGGAACACCAATTATTTTGCCAACCGGAAATATAAATCAACCGTTGCTAGTAAATCAAATGCCATTGATTGTTCAGCATTCTCAAACGCAAGGAGTGCAATTGATATTGCGACCGCCAACACCACAACTAACAGCTCCCAGTCTTGTTATCCATAATACACGGCCACAACTTCATCAACAACAACAACCACAACAACTGTTACGAATATTAAACGCAAATGGTTCTATGCAATTGACGGCGGCCCCCACATTTATTGTTTCATCACAGGCAAATTTAATTCAACAAAATTTACAAAGTATTAAAGCACAAACAGCAAGTCCATTGACACAAATTCAAACACTGTCAACATCACAACCACTTGCAGCCGCTATTAATAGTCAATTAATTGGCCGTAGTATGGCCCATATACAAAATTTACACTTGAATGGCAATTTAACTCATATACAAATGCCAAATGGTTTAAATGGACAATTCATATCGCAATTACCTTCTCAATTTTCACAAAATCTAATTAATCAAAATATCAACTTCAATCAAATAAACAGTTCCAATTTTCAACAATTTGCTGCGGCAGCTGCAAATGGTGCTACTTTTCAATCACCGCCACCCAGTGACATGGTTGTTACCGGACAAAATATTCAATTTACAACACAACAAAATCATATAAATAATGTAACGATGGCTCAAAATATTCCCCATTCTACAATCATTACTCAGCCATTACAACAGCAGCAGCAGCAACAACAACAACAGCAGCATCAGCAACAACAAGAGCAGCAGCAACAACAGCAACAACAACAGCAGCAGCAGCAGCAGCAACAGCAGCAACAACAACAACAGCTTCAGGTGCAGATTCAGCAGCAACAGTTGCAGATGCAGCAACAACAAGAACAATTACAACAACTACACCAACAACAACAGCAGCAGCAGCAGCAGCAGCAGCAACAGCAACAGCAACAGCAACAGCAACAACCATCACACGAACAAGAAAAACAACCAGAACAGCAGCCAAATCTGTATCAACATGAACAATTGCATCAGCAATCTCTACAAAATGCTACTCCTGAGCCGATCGGTAATCCCACACCAATTATTTTACCACCAAACGTTGTCGTACAGGAAAATATTAAAGCGGAAAATAAGATTTCGGATATGCGGCCCAATAATAATGTGCAAAAAAAGAAACCAAAAAGAAGTCGTGCGAAAAAGAATGCTACTGCATCACCACCAAGATTTACGAACACCGGCAATATTGATTTGGCTAATGTAATGAAATCATGTGGCATTACCGAAGAAGATGATTATTCTGATCCTATTGATATGCCCGAAATACAATCTTATGGGATACCGATGGTTACAGAACAGATAGCTATTAGTGAAAATGATGTCATCATGCAATCCAATAATTATAATAACGATAATAATCATTTATCTAACGATATAATGGTAACCATACCGACACAAAATCCAGATATCCCATATTTAAATGTTTCCATTCCGAAAAATATGGTTAATTGCACATCGAATGATATGATTCATTATAATCATGCAAATTTAGGTTAGTATTAAATAATATGCTTCTTTTTGTTTTTTTTTGTTGAAACTGTTTTATTTAATATTTTTTAAAAACATTTATATAGATTTAACAACGGAACAAGGTATCATAACAGCCTCAACATTGTCAAAGGAAAGTGAAAGTGAAATATTAACAACGACTTCTCAACACAACAGCAACAATCACAACAATAACAATAATAACAACTTATGCGTACCAACATTTGTTAATAATGCTTTGAATAGTACAATAACCCCAACGTTACAAAGTCAAATAAATGAAATACAAAATCAATTAATTGGTGTCGGTATACAAGTTTCGGTTAGTATACCAACGTGTAATGTTCCGACCTTATCGATGTGCTCTTCCACATCAACAACGTCAGCCACATCGAATTGCACTTTATCACAAACTATTTCAGTTTCGGCAACACCATCAGCAACGATTACTCCATCCATTAAAAATATACCACCGCCGAAACCCAAACGAAAGCCTGCCAAAAGGAATCCAAAAAAAGTGGCAACGACAACAACATTAACATCAACAACGACAACCACATTAACAACCACAACGACAACGACAATAACACCAACAGCAACAATAGCACCGTGTAATGTAGAAATCAATAAATCAATGAACATAAACAATAATGACCAACAACAAAAGTTTCCTCAAATGAATGATCAAAAGAATATTAATAATATTAATAATATTAATAATAATAATGGTAAAATTATGATGAGTTATAACTATTCCAATAATACACAAATTAGTCAGTCACATGAACAACAACAATCGTTTCAAAAATTTGATCAATCAAAATCGCAAACCTGGCATCCACAATCGCAACAACAGCAACAGCAACCGAATTTAACTTTACAATCACAAACACAAAATGTACAACAGCAACAGCAAATTGGACAGCAACCGCAAAACAATACAAGAACACAAGAAATAACGACTGTTCCTAATACACAGAATGTTCAAATAATGGCACACCAAGCAATTCCTCAATTTACCGGAAATTTAAGCCTTTCTTTTGGCGAAGATGGTCAATTATTTTTACAACATAATCCAAATGGTCCACATTGTACAGAATCTCAGGCAATTTTACAAGCAATTTTGAGTGGTGCATTGCCAAATTTTACCATTGGTGGTGTTTCATCAAACATCGATAAAGATCCTATGCATGAGTTTAAACATTCGCAAATTGTTGATTCCACCACAAAAACGGTAAGGAATCTAAAATTTTAAAATATTATTGTTACAAATTTAGATATTTATAATTTTTTGTACATTTTTTTTAACTTAGATCTCACAAACACAAAACACTACAATCAATCAATCGCTTACAACAAATTCAAGTAAATCAAACAACTCCAATTCAATGGTATTTTCAACAAATTTAGTGCAATCTCCGATGGTAGTTCAAACTTCAAACAATGGCAATCAAATACAATCAACACAAAATAATCACAACTCATCCGATACAAAACAATCACAATATAATCATTCATATCAACAACAGCCACAACAAATTGTTGATTCACAACCAGCTCAATCGCATAAAACAAAAACACAAAAATCACAACAAAAAAATCAACAATTTTCGTCAATATCACAAAAACCAATAGAAGAGAATCATAACCAATCACAATCTAATAATACAACAGAACCGATAATACGTCAACCGCAATCCACTACGGGCCAATCAATGCCAATAATGCAAGCAACCCCTCAGCAAAATCCGGTAGTGCAAGAACAATTACAACAAACAATAATGCATAAATCAATGGTGGACCATTCAAAGCCCACATTGAATGTCCAACAAGATTTACAAAAATTTCGTACCGATAAACCAAATGAAATGGTAATGCACACGAATGTGATGACCCCACCTCCCAAAATGATTGAATTACCATTAATATCACCCAATCAACAATTATTCTCATGGAATCCTCTTACAAATCATATTGGTTCGTTAAATCCCGGTTCAACGGTTCCAATGAATACAATGGAAAAACTTTTGATTTGTCCGGCTGGTTTAAATGCTCAGCAAATATTAGAATGTCTAATAAATGGAACACCAATACAATCAATGCAACAGCCACCGCCGCCGCCGCCTCCGCTTCCGCTTCCCCAGTCAACAATACCATCGCGTGAAATCACAGCTCCAGTCAAACCAACGGCTATACCGACTGTAAAAGAAAAATCAAACCAAGTACCTAATACCACTGTAAAAGATCCGCCAAAAAAGACAAGACAAAGAAAACCGAAAGCTGAAACAAATAATAAAAAAGGTGCTGCAAATGTACAAAAATCAAATGATAAAAATGAGTCAATAGTTCAACAAAAGATAACACAACAACAACTGCCTGTGCAACAACACCAACAAAATAATCAATCACAACAAGAAACAAAATTAAACGTAAAACCAGAACAAAAACAATTACCTCCATCATCTCTATTACCATTAAATCAAATGCAAGTCACACCATTACCAAACATATCAATGCAATTATCATCAAATAATAAACCACCACCATTAAATAATGCCATTAACCAAGAAAGCATGATTTATAACTCGAATAGTAGTAAATTTCCAACAACTTTCGTAAATACATTAGCCACAATATCACCAATTACAACCACAATTGCTACTACATCAATGCACGTAACTACCCCATCTACACCAATAAATTCAACTACAATAAGTTCTATAACTCGTCCGCAATCACCCACATCCCATATAAGTAATGGTAAAAATGCAACATTTACAGCTACGGTTAATAATTCTAATAATTGTACCAGTATATCGCAGCCCGCCCCATTAATACAATATCAGTTACCAAATGTTTCACAATCACAATTAATTGGGACTGTAAATAATAATAATACCACTCAAAATAATAATCAAATTCAAAATACATTTGTAAAATCAAAACAATATAATGATGGTGCTCCAAATAATGCAAATAACACTACGAAGAATAACAATCCGATGCAGACTTTAAACATTAATCCAACTAATAATAAAACTGTTAATAATAAAACTATTAACAATAAAACAAAAAAGAATTTAAACGCTACGGTTGTATGCAATCAATCAACAACGAATTCACAAAATCAAATTGGAAATCAACAATCAACGAACAACAAAATTAAGAATAATACAATTTCATCGGGTACTCAAGTTACTATTCCACATTCAACGGTGCAAACACATTATCCAAACCAACAGCCACAGCAAACAATAAATAAAAGTTCAACATTACAGGCATCAGCGATGCCGATACAAATCCAAAAACAACAACCACAAGCACAATCGCAAACGCAAGGACCCCAGCAAACAACATTAAATGGTAGTAGTAGTACTAGTATATTACCTCCATTGATTAGCGTCAATGCACATATTCAAACAATACAGTTAACATCGCAAAAACAACAATCATTAAAGCATGTACAAAATCAAATACGAAAATTAACGAAAAAATTGCAAAATATAAGTCTGTTATCACAATTAAGTATACCACCAGAATATGATCCAATTCATAATGCTCCATTGCCAACATTAAATAATCTAAATACTATGTCAGATACTGAAATTCATCAAGCATTGCAACGTTTATTCATTGAACAACAGAAAATTATAGCTACCGGAACGGTTATTCCTACATTACCAAGTCATGCATTTGCATCTGGCCAAATGCCATCAACATCAACGCCACCACCTCCACTGCAACAACTACAACAACCACAACAACATCAACAACATCAACAACAACAACAACAACAACAACAACAACAACAACAACAACAACAACAACAACAACAACAACAACAACAACAACAACATCAACAATCATCATTAATATCACCTGTCTCATTAAACAATAATCAATTGACATATTCGGCGTCAAATGCCAGTACTAATGCAGTTAGCATTCATACACTGCCTTCAGCAACATTAAAACCTGAACTAATTAAACAAAATCAAACACCAAATATCACAATTCAAACAAAGGAATCGCCCATTACAATATCAGCATCCGTAACACCCGTTCGAATGGTACCGCCGAATAATCACCACCAAAATAATAACAATAATAATATCAACAATACTACTTTCAACACTAATAGCAATATAAATAATAATAATAATAATAATAATAAAAATATTATTAATATTAATTTAAATAATATACATAATAATATTCTAAATAAAAATGTAAATGTGAATAATAACTGTGATAATAGTTCAAATATTAGTACCAATAATAGTGGTATTAATGAAAGAAATAAAATGAATATAAATAATAGCTTGAATAGTACCTTACAAATTGTAAAAATTGATCGTCAAAAGAAAATAAGTGAAGCATCAGTGCTGCCACTGCCATCACCAATTGATTCAATGCAAAACAATGCATTGAAAATGTCTGCAAATGTTAACGTTAGTCATGCAATGCCAACAAAATCTTTAATGATAACACCAAAAACAACTACAACGATAACAACAACATCGTCAATATACCCTAATATTGCAAATATATCTATAACAACAACTTCTGTTGTAACACCATCATTATCTTCGACGATACCGTCCTCATCAATAGGAGGATACCCGTCTATAACAACCATATCAAAATCTATAGATACAACCACACCAACAACAACATCAACAACATCAAAAATAATATTATCAAATAAATTGGATATCAATCAAACAGTTTTCAATCGCAATCCAACACCATCGAGTGTACCATCAGTGGTAAATGTACAACAATTGATTACACCACAACAATCTACATCGATGAATTTTGATAGTAGACCAACAAATATGAATATAATATCCAAAGAACCTCCTACAACACTGTCTAATATATCGTGTAATATACCACCAGCCATTTATTATACAAAACCATCATCAACACATCCGGTAATTTCATTACAGCAATCACAACAACCAAATCAATTTGTACCATCAGTACATCAACAATTAACATTACCACAAGCATCGTTACAGCAACCACAACCACAACCACAACCACAACCACAACCACAACCACAACCGCAACCACCACCACCAATACCAACACCAACATCACTACCCATGCCTTTGCCGCCACAAATTACCAGCCCAAAATTGAAAGTACCTCGACATTGTTTGTGAGTTTGTGTTTTATTCAGTATAATACAAATATATCATTTTTGTTTTATTATCTTTTTCAATAATAGATTTTAATAATATAATTTCTAAAAAAATTTTTAATTTTTATTTTTAATGTCCATTCAAATATAATTTAGATTCGAACGGCAACTAAAAGTTGATCAGGATACATGTTTGAATCCTGATTACAGGACGCCGTTCAAAAGTCGAGAAGATGCGGTAAAACGCTTAATAAGGTAAAATAATTTTTTGTTTTTTTTTTCTTTATTTTAAAATCATGTGTGTGTGTGTAGACTTTGTTAATCTTTGGATGTGTCCGACACCACAACATACCAAAGATATTCATTAATTTGATCCCAATGAATAAATGGTAACTTAGTTCATGAATTCAAATCAGAAAAAGTACAGAAATAAATTTCCCACCATGGATTTGAACTCGTGACCACCCGCAATTGTGCTGGATGCTTTACCAACGGCACCACCAAGTCATTCATGAATACCTTAACCGATCACAAAATATACATTATTTTCAATAAATTAAATTAACCATTAATTTATTCAAAAACAGGTATCATTGCTTGTATGACAAAAATAAGGGTGAAAATGGTGAAGATGATGATGATGATGTTGCCAAAGAAGAACATCATAATGCATTTGAAGAAATAGCAATTGATTTGGAAGATAAAATTAAAACTATGAAAAATAAATATCAATTACTTCTAATGAAACAATCAATGGTATGTGTAAATTTTTGATTTAACATTAATTATTTACATTACTTTATTAATAAACGTTTTGTTTTTTGTTTTCAGTTGGAAGCACCAACATCCGAATTTATGATGTTAGAACGTTTGGTCGTTAAAGATTTACAAAAGGAAATTGTTGATATGCAACTGCAACTTAATTACAAATCTATGAATAATAATACATTGGCAAATAATGTTATAAAACAAACACCAAGTACAATCATGTTAAATGCATTTAGTAGTCCAATAGCTAGTAACACTCAAAAAATTCCCATAAATGTAACATCTGTAGCAGCAGTAGCAGCAGGAACTCAAACTCCAAATGTAACACAAATGTTTACAACATCAATAACGACCCCTTCCAATACAACAAAAACAACAACAACAACAACAAGTATAATAAGTGGGCCAGCAATGTTATCATCAATGATGTCTTCTTTGGGGACAGCACCACCGATATCAATAACAACAACAACAACAACCACAACCGCTGCTGCTCTATGTAATGTTAAAACAACGAGTGTATCGTCAACAATAACCGCTACCACTTTACCATCATCCAATTCAACATCAACAATTTCTTCAACCACAAATACATCATCAATCAATCTTCCGACCACATTAAATAATTCACCAACAAAGAATTGTACAAATGTACAAATGTTTAATAATGTAAATCAATATAATAATTTGAATATGCAACAAACATCTTTGTTACAAACACCGGTATCAACAAATGAATATTATAATATGGGTTTTAGAAGGGAGTTTAACGAAATTAATAGTCAATTACCGAAACAGCAATATTTACCAATGGATACGAAATCAAATCAATATTCAGAACAACAACAGCAACAACAACAGCAGCACCAACAACAACAACAACAACAACAACAACAACAACCACCATATTTCTTTTATAGTGATCAACAGTCACAGCATTTAGTTGAGGCTATCGAAAGTGTATTAAAACAAGAGCAGCAAAACCATGTGAATTTTAATTTTAATACAAACAAATTTATGGACGAAAATCAATCAACAACCAACAAACCAATAACAATAAATTCATCACCCATATCAATATCATCAACATCATCGTCATCACCATCACCGTCACCACCACCATTATCACCATTACCAGAATGTGCCAATAATGTATTACCATCATCTACATTCAGCATCGGCATCGGCGGCGGTCATTCACCGTCCCAAATGATTGATACAAAATTGGAAAAAAATTTAATTTTAAATGATATGGAAAAAGATTTTAAATTTTTAAAATCATCAATAGATTCCGATGATTATGATTATAATAAAAATCATAATTATTTTAAAAATCATTGTGATAACGATACAAAATTAAATATAAAAAGTGATACAATTAAAAATGAAATACAAAAGGAAACTCATTTTGATATAGAAAGTGAAATTGCCCCATCTTTTATACGTAAAAATTCTGATCATTCAATCAATTGTAGTTCATCATCATCATCAACATTACCATCCAACATTATAGATTCATTTTCCCATCCATCTATGTCGGCAATCCCATCTCGATCAGCATCAGCAGCACCACAACAACCGACAACATCCAACATCAATGAGTTTCCAATTGATTATATCAATTGTGATTCGCAAATAAATGGTTCTATGATTCATGCTGAAACCTCACAGTACAACAATAACATTAATCTAAAAAAGAAGGATGATCATTGTATTAGGAATAATAACCTTAATAATAATAATAATAATAATACTGATAATGATAGTAATATTGATCATACTGATGAATGGTCACTGATTGCAAATGAATTTGATTTGCTTGTTGAACAAAATAGTATAAGTCATAATAATAACAATAATAATAATATAAATAATAATGAAAATAATGATATTTATAATCAACAATCAACATTATCAATATCATCATTGTCTTCGACATCATCAACATCTTTATCGTCTTTGTCATCGAGGACAACATCAACGGCATCGCCAATGGTACCGTCACCCGTCACAATATCAACATCCATAAGTCCATTGATTACAAATGCCGTTATTACAACTATACCAACTCAACCTTTATTATCATCATCCTCAATATCATCATCGTCACCCTCATCGTCATCGTCATCGTCATCATCATCTTCATCAGCAGCAGCAGCATCATCATCATCGTTGTCCACAACAGCAACTACAAGTACAATTAACATACCGGTAAAATCAAATCGTTTTCCTGATATATTCAGTACAGATCCATTAAATTTATTAAGTTGTTCTGTTGGTGGTAACGGCGGCGGCGGCGGCGGCGGCGAACGAAATGGTTGTAATAGTAATGGTAGTAGTTGTGCAGGTGGTAACAATAGTGATAGCAATCACGACAATATTAACAATAGTAATTCAATGAATAGTTTAAATACAATGATATTTCACAGTGGTGCTATCGATGGTAATATAAATCAATTGAAAACAGTTGAAGAACGCTTAAGTGCATTTCTATGTGCGTCACCAGATTCAAATAATGGTGATGGTGATTTACCCGCACTTCTTCAAAACCAACAAAATTCACATCATCATTCATCGAATCACAATGATATCCAAGTAATATCCAATTCTTCGGATGATAATCAAGTACAACTTCAATTGCCAAACCATAATAATACCATATCGAATAACAATAAAAGACAATGGAATAGCACAATAAGTAATAATACCAATAATAATATACCAAATAATATGATTTTATCAACATCATCAACATCATCATCTATGTATCCACCGAAACGTCATTGTCCGAATACATTTTCATTTGATGATAGTGCATCGAATCGTTCATGGATGCAAGATTGTGATACAACATTATCATCATATGATTTTGCTGATGTAAATAGTATTATTGGAAATGATATTGTTGTGGAAAAATCTTGGAATGGTAATACCCATGATACAAATGCCCTAACAAATAATCATATTGATCATTTTGTCAATCAACATCTACATCAACAACAACAACAACAACCATCGCATTCAAATCATAATCATACAAGTAGTGATATTTTAAATCATACGGATACTAATCATAAAAAGGCATCATCATGTACAAACGATAATAAAGACTTTGTGGTGGATAGTGAATTAGCCGCAGTTGATATTTCCTCGAATTTTATTGATACATCAACAATTGATAATTTTAATGCATATCAAAATGATAATTTATATGATTCTATAATTAATACAACCATAAATAATCTAATAAATTCATCATCAAATACGGAAAATAATAATAATAATTCAAATTCTAATTGTAATACTAATAACAATGATAATAATAATTCAAATATTCAAAATATAAATAATAATAATAATAATAGTGAATATATTGAACAATTACAAAGTGCTCTTGATGCAATTATGAAATGTCGTGATGATTCATTTCAATTTTCATCAAATGATCATGTAATTAATTCATATTTATCACCATCATCGTGTAATATATCAGATGATAATAATGTAACAATAGTTGATGGTTGTAATAGTCAATCAGTAGCAGCATCATCATCATCATCAGCAGCAGCAGCAGCAGGATCATCCTCCTCCACCACAACATTAACACAACGTTCAGCTTTATCAGTGGTACGTCCTAGTATTAATGATAATAGTAATAATAATAATAATAATACTAATAGTGATAATATTAATAATAGTAACAACATAGATATATTAAGACGACGTAATAATAGTAATAATAATAATAATAATAATAATAATCGTTATTTAGAAGACTGTTTAATAGGTGATAGTGTTGATTTGATAGGAAATAATAATGACATTGATACTGACCATATAAATGATAATGATTTGATGCTCATGCATACACATAATCATCTTAATCATCTTAATCATAACTCTCATATTAATTCCAATAATAATAATAATAATAATCAACATCATTTTAACCATCATAATCATAACGAACAACAACATTTACATCATCCCCATCATATTAATCAAAATAATATTGATCATCATCATCATCATCATCAACTGAATCATCAATTGGATCATCATCTTCAACAAGACCAATTGCATCACAATCACAATCATCATCATCATCATCATCATCACCATCATCAAAATCAAACAATTGCAATCGATACATCTGATTTTAATATTGATGATAAATCAATTATTATTTCATGATAGTTGAATTATATTTTCAATTATATTTGTACTCGTAATCGTAAACTTCAAATGCGATTATCGACGATTATATAATTAGAAAAATCAATTTAGGAATTTTGGCTAAGTTTTTTTTTAGTATCCGTTTTTATTTTTTTTCCATAAATCCATAAACTGTTATTTATATAGATATATAAATATTGTATGTAACGAATATTAAATAAAATACACGACGACAATCTTGCATATAATTTATTTAAAAAAAAAACAGTTATGTAATTCTACAATTCAGTTTGAAAAAATTTCAGTTTTCATTAACATTAACAGATTTCTTTCAATTTTGAACAATAAATTTTGTTTCCTTATTTAAGGAATAATTTCATTAAATTTCTTTTTAATTGTTTCTAACTTTAACTTTTACTTATTAATCAATCTTCTTGATTATGGATTGGTGAAAGTGGTCGCCGTCGTTCGCCTCTCCTCAACGAATTTATACAATACCATTTAAATGTTGTTGATGTTAAACTGCCTTACTGCTAATATTTTTAATTATATTCCATTATTAACATTAATATACAAGATAAAAAAAAAAACAAAAAATATGGTGCTTAAAAAAATCAAATCAATACAACAACAAAAAAAAAAAATACTGGATTATTATTATTATTATTATTATTATAATTAATTATCTAATTTAAAACTAGAAACTTTTTTTTTTTTTTTTTTATTTATTTATTACAAATTAAAAGTAATTTAAAAGTTATACTTAAAAAAAAATAGAAAAGAACATCATCATTATTAAGATTCCTAAATATATTATTGATTATAAAATACAAACACTTAACTCGCCCCGAACGCTAAACCTGTTCGCGCCCACCCCTTACAAATTTAATTTATTAATTTGAATAAGAAAAATGTGTTCTAATAATAAAACAAACAAAAAAAAAATATGTATAGATATTTTTAATTGATACTCAATTAATTTTTTTTTTTGTTAATTTAATTATTTTTTGTGTTTTTTATATTTAAATATACTAGGTTGTTTTTTTTTTAATTTTATTTAAATTTATTATTAGTTTTTATAAATGTATATAAAGACAAAAGTACATAATTTTAATATTATTATAAATTTCTAAACAAAGATTTAAAAATTATTGTTGATGAATTTGAATTGATTACGTGTTGGTTGGTCGATTGGTTGGTTATAATAGAAAACAAAAATAAATCGGTATTCAATAATTAATGGGAATCTCGTTGTTTGTTTCTCACAGCATCCCCAACACAACCCCCCCCCCACATTATGAATCAAAAAAAAAAAAAAAATAATGTGATTTTAATTTTTATGATCATTTCATTCATTGTAAATTTGTATTTAAAAAAAATAAAAAAAATATGTATTTATTTGTATAAAAACAAACAAAAAAAGAAAATAAATTTTCTTTTACCTTTTTTTTTTTTTTTTTTTTATTTTTCTTTAGGATAAATGTTAATTTTAATTATTTTTTTATAAAATTTGTACTGATACTTATTGTTTGTTTGTAAGAAATTCAATGAATATAATGAATTTTAAAAACAATTATTGAGTGAAATTTGTATATATATATATTAGTATTGATAAATTTTTTAATAATAATAATAATAATAATAATTTTAGACAATATAGACAAAATAATTGATTAACATAAAAATATTATTAATATTATTATTATTAATTGAATAGAATAATAATTTTTAAGACTGAAAGAAAATTGTAATTTTTGTATGTAATAAAACAAAAAAAATGTATATTATTATTAATTGAATAGAATAATAATTTTTAAGACTGAAAGAAAATTGTAATTTTTTGTATGTAATAAAACAAAAAAAATGTATATAAATTTTATTTTAATAAAATTATGCTAAAAAAAAAAAAAAAATAAACACATTAAATAAATTTAAAAAAAAAACACACACACACACACACATTTATTGGAATATAAAAATTAAAAATGTTTTTTTTTTAATAACTAATAAATAAATAATTTAATTGTTCCTAAATAATAATAATAATAATAATAATTAAAAAAAAATACTAAATTTATTTGAAAAAACAAAAAAAAATTGATATTTAATTGGTTTTTTTTTTTTTATTTAATTTAATTTTGTATTTTTCCATTTAATATACATTTATAAAAAAAAAAAAGAAAAAACGAAAATGGTTAACAAACTCTTATTCTTCTTCTTCTTCTTCTTCTTCTTTTATTAATTTGTCTGTTTATTATGAATAAAAATTTATTTTTCGCATATTAATTTATGAGCTTTTGCTCTGTAATATTGCAATTTAAAAAAAAATAAAAAAAAAATATCATTGAAACGAATAATAAAAATAATAAATAGTTGTTTTAATATTAATTAGAATTTAAACAAAAAAAAATTATTCTATTCACAATTTATAAGTTTTAGCAGAAGATCATTAAATGTACAAAAAAAAAAAATTAAAAAATTAAAATAAATCAATGGAATTATTTGCCTTAATAAAAGTAGAGTTATTTTTTATGTAATTTTTTTTACGATTTTTTTTTTTTATACTATCCAAAGGCAAAGGTACACAACAAAAAGATAAATTTGTATTTGTAATCAATAAAAAAAAAAAAAATTAAAATTAAAATTGCTATTGAAAAAATTATTAATTATTAATTTCTAATTAATTCATTCTTAAAGATTTATGATAGATATAACATTTATGATAGATAGAAAAAATCGGCTATAATATCAATATAATTATCATTTAAAATGTGTTTAGCAATTATTTTTATAACAACAACAACAATTGTGATTTGTTCATTTTATCATTTTATTTAGTAATCTCTTTTTGCATTTTATTTTTTACTAAAATTCATCAAGCACTGCTTGAATTTCTGATAACAAAAAAAAAAAAAAAAAAAACAAATGATCTTAAATTATGATAGAATTTTCAATACACACAACAACACATTTATTTATTTATATGCAATTTAATAATTATATGTAGATTAAAAAAATGACAAAATCAAATTGAATTTAATGTACAAAAAAAAAAATATTTGTTAGCAATTTAACAAAAAAAAAAAAAAAAAAAAATGTTTAATTATAACATTAATTAAAAAAAAAAAAATAAATAAACTATTTGAAATGCTTTTCGCCGCCACCCCACATAATAATTGGTTTTAATTAATAAATATTTTATATTATTATATTAATAATATATATTAATAAACTAAAATAATTACTAAAATAATAATTGGATTAAAAAAACAAAATTTTCTAAATAGAAAAAATTAAGCAATTTTTTTTTTTTTTTTTTAATATTTTATTCATTATCGCGCGCTTTTATAGATAGATTTATACTATTCAAATTGAAAAAAAATTTAAAAGAACATTTCTATTAATTTTTACTTTAAAATAAAAAATTTAAAAAATTAAAATTAAATCAAAATAACGGACATACGATCAAAATATTTCCTATTCTTTTATTTTATTTATTTTTTTTTTTTCATTTTAAATCAAATAATGAACAAACAAAAAAAAACAAAAATACTACAAAATTTTAATAAGAAATATTATATTAAATATAATTAAAAGTTTTTTTACTGAAAAAATAATAAGAAAAATATGTGTTTTTATTGGTTTTGTAATATAAAAAAAAATAAACAAACAAACAAACGAAATTAAATTAAAAATAAAATAAAAATTACATAATTACAAATATAATTAAATATTTTAAGATGTGTTTAAAAAAAAAAATAAAAATTTTTAAAATAGTAAACAAAAAATAAAACTAATTCAAATATTAATATTATTATTTAACATATAATAAATATATATATCTAAATATAAATAATTTATAGTGATTATTTAATTTTTAGTAATATTTTTTTTTTTTTTTATTAAATATTTAGTTGTGTTTTATTTTTTTATTTTAAGGTGATTGTGTGTATTTCTACTATATATATATATATATATATAAATAAGAAAAACAAATATTATGATTACCTTATAAATTAAAAATTTATATATTCAATAATAATAATAAAAAAAAAATTAAAAAAAAAAAACAAAAAAAAACATTAAAAAATTATAAAAAAAAAAAAAAAATACAAAAAAAAACACTTAATCGTAAATTAAATGACAAATAAACAATAATTATTAATTGAAAAAATCTAATATTAAGTGAAAATAAAAATTATAATTATAAGAATACAAAAAAAAACACACACACACACACACACACACACACATGAATACATTAGAAAATAATATATCTATATATACAAAAAAATAAAAAAAAATAAATTAGTTAAATGTTTTTAATTTTAATATTTTTTTTTCTTTTTACGATGTACGATATTTTTTTTTTTTTTATAAATATATATATAATAGTATCGTATTTGAGAGAGAAAAAGAAAAAAAAAGTGATTTTATTTAATAATTATTAAAAGAAAAAAAAACAAAACATAATAAATAAAAAATTGAAAATATAAAAAATAAACAAAAAAAAAATTGTTTTTCTTTATAATTATTATATTGTTTGTATATATAAAAACTTAAAAACCCTTAAAACAACTTAAAAACCCTTAAAACAACTTAAAACCCTTAAAAAAATTACAAAATTAATCAAATAAAATGAAATGGAGAGTGGATATAATTATATACCTCATTCTAAAAGCGTGAACATTTTGATTATATTTAGCTGGATGTTTTAAACTATATAAAGAATTGATAGAAATCTGCTTCCAGAGGATCTGATCAATAAAAATGTGTTTTATTGAATTTAAAACCAATTAGAGAATTTTTTTATCGAAAGGATAAATCATCCATGAACCGAAATCGTTAACATATAGTGTTAAACAATAATATATATGTTACGATCCAAACTCTTAAAATAATCTAAATCTATCAGAAATTGAGATAAGCTAAATATCTATCCATTTAAAATCACAGCTATAGAATGTATCTTCTATAAAAAGAATATCGCAGTAAAATTATAAAATTTACATGAACTGTACAAATGCTATATATAGACGAAGGAATTCGGTATTACGGTTTTAACGAAAATTCTGTATAATGTTCTAACGGGCATTTTTTTATTTATTTATTTATTTATTTAACCACATTAAATTCTAATGTACAATTTAAATACAATTTACAATTTAAATTAGAACAATTAATTACGTTAAATATCGTAATTAAAATTGAAAATAACAAATTAAGAAGTAATTATAAATAAAAAGATAAAAAGCAAAAAACAGAGGTACTACGTACCATTAAAAAATTTTAATCTAAAATTAACATTTTTAACATCATTGTCCAATAACAAGTTACTATAAAGATTATAAATTCTTAATAAAGAATGCAAAGGATTATTGTGGCCATAATTGGTATGATAACAACATAAATGAAAGAATGGCACCGATCGAAGGCACCTATCATTTATTTTAAATTGCAACCTATTAATTAACGCAATACTATCAATTTTATTTTTTAATAAATTACAAACAAAGGATAATCCTATATATTCGCGATGTTTTTCTAAAGTTGGCACATTTAATAAGGTCAATCTTTGATTATAATAGGGTAATCTAGTACGATCACTCCAAGGAAGGCTTCTAACGGGCAAACCTCTCAGGAATCTTCTTTGGATTGATTCTAACCTAGATATGTCATTTAAATAAAATGGCGACCAAACCGGACACGCATATTCCAATATACAGAACGAACAAAAGCAAAAAACAATGCACGAATACAATACGGATCCATTAATACACGAGACTCACGAAAAATAAAACCCATTGTTATATTGGCCCTATTTATAACGTAGTCAATATGTAATTTAAAACTTAATTTACGATCAATATAAACACCGAGATCTAGTGTATTGTCAACTTCAGCCAAAACAATACCATCAAAGTGGTAAGCATAATTAAAAACATAACCTTTTTTCTACTAAAATTAAGTACCTTACATTTGTCAATATTCAAAATCATATAATTATTAACGCACCAATTTTTAAAAGCAATAAGGTCAAGTTGTAAAAGTCGCGAATCATTAATCGAATTAACCGTTCTATAGATTTTAACATCGTCCGCATAAATTTTACATTCAGAGTATTTAAAAACATATGGTAAGTCATTTATAAATAAAATAGGTCCCAAGTGGCTACCCTGAGATACACCAGAAATAACGTTAAAGGAACCAGACATAACATCATTTAACAATATACGGCACGACCGATTTTTCAAATATGATTCGATCCATGAAACAAAGTCTTTACCAAAACCCATTTTCCTAAGCTTTTTTACTATTATACCATGTGAAAGTTTATCAAATGCCTTACTGAAATCAGTAAAGACACAATCAACCTGTGCTCCAAGATTAATATTATCAAAACAATAGGATACAAATTCTAACAAATTAGTTGTTGTCGATCGACCCCGAACAAAACCATGTTGTTGAGGACACACAATAGATTTAACATTTAATACAACAATATCAGTAATAATACTTTCAAATAGTTTAGGAATACATGAAAGTCTAGAAATAGGGCTATAATTAGAAATATTATTTCGACCACCACATTTATAAATAGGGCGATAATAAAACTTTTCTTCCATATATCAGGAAAGCATCCAGTAATAAAAGATTTATTATACAGAATTGACAAAGGTATAGACAAAACATCGACACATTTAACAAGAACAGCTGATGGAATACCATCCGGACCCGACGAATATTTAACATCACATTTCATAATTGAATTACGAATATCTTCACGACTAATTGAAAAACAAATATTATGCAAATAATCGTAGGACTGGATTAATCCAGAGTCAAAATTATCATCACTAATCAGCACTTTGTCATACGAATTCTCAAAAAAATCAGCAAATAAATTACAATTGGTGGCCAAATTGTCACCAAATACACCATTATAATGCATTCGAGCAGGACATCCACCATTAGTTCGTTTACCCTTAATAAATCCCCAAAAATTCTTTGGATCCCGCGTCAACTTGGATTCAATTTTCGCGATATATTCGGAATATTTTGCCGTATTAAGTTCATTAAAACGATAGCATGCAGAACTATAATTAGAATAATTAAGGTCACACAAGGATCCACAATAAACACGCCACAATTTATTTCTTTCATTTCTAGCATTTCTGAGTTGGCCATCATACCAAGGATGATCACCTGATTTCGTTGATTTACATTTTAAGGGGACAGATTTCAAAAAACATTTAAACATTTAAATATTGTAAAATGAATTCAAAGCATAAATCATTGATTCACATTCATTTAAATAGTCAAAATTAATCTCCGAAAGTAAAATATTCAAATTGTTAAAATCAGCATTTTTAAAATCAAAATAAAATATGCCATCATTATTAGATGCAAATTTAACAGTCATGTTCAATGTCAGTATCACAGCAGGATGATGGGTATCCTCAGATACAATATAATCAGGCGAACTGCAAACATGGAAATCCAAATCACCAGACGCAAACATCAAATCCAATATTCTATTATTACCATTCTTAATGAAATTAAGTTGCTTCAGACCAACCAATGCAACCAACCAATCAAATGCATTTTATATAACTTTCTGGAATGTGGAGTTGTGGAGGTGGAGATTTTGTATAATAAAAGATAATTTTGTATAATTTTCCAAAGAGAATTCTGCGTATAATTTTACGCAGGTAATGAATATTACGTAAAATTTTCTAGTGGAGATTCCTCGTCTAATTTTCGGATGGAGATTTTTTTATAATTTTCCAACGAAAATTTTATATAATTTTCTAATAATGGATATTTTGTATCCTTTTCTAAACGAAATTCTGTATAATTTTCTGATGGAAATTTTATATAAGTTTCTGGGGGAAATTCTGTCGAATTTATACTGATGGCGATAGATATATGGTATAACATCTCTAAAAAGAAGTTCTGTACAATTTCCTACAGGAAATTCTGTATAATTTTCTAACAGACGTACGTTCTGTTTAATTTTCCAAAGAAAATTCCGTATGATTTTCCTAAAAGAAATTCTGTCTAATTTTCGGATTCAAATTGTATTTGAGCGATTTAATATAATTCTCTAAAACTCTCTAAAAGAAGTTCTGTATAATTTTCTAAAGCACATTTTCTATAATTTTCTAATTGAGATTTTGTGTATGTATAAAGGAAATTTTGTATATATATATATATAGAGAGAGAGAGAGAGAGAGAAATGGGGAATTCCGAATACTTTTCTAATGGTAATATTATGTGTAATTTTGTTATATGAAGGTTTTATGGATAATGTTTTAAAGGAAATTTTGTATAACTTACCAAAGGTGTAATCCTGAATAATTTGCCAAAGTATTCAAAATTACTTTTCTAATGAAGATCATGTAAAATTTTCTGGTGGAGATTTTGTATAAATAAAGGGAAATTTGAATAATTTTCCACAGGGAATTTTATATTGATTTCTAAAGGACATTTTCTATAATTTTCTGATGAAGATTTTACATATACATAAAGGAAGTTTTGTATAATTTTCCATGTGGAAGTCTGAATATACTTTTCTAATGGAAATATTATGTGTTATTGTTATGAAGATATTTTGTGATTATGTGTTGTTATGAAGATATTTTGTGATTATGATTATGTACGTGTTGTTATGAAGAGATTTCATATTTTGTTATGAAGATTTTATATAATGTTCTATAAAGGAAATTTTGTATACTTTTCTAAATGAAATTTTGTCTAATTTTCCGATGGGAATTGTGTATAAATAGAGGAAATTTTGTATAACTATCCAAAGTGTATTTTACATAATTTTCCAAAGGGAATCCTGAATAATTTTCTAAAAGAAATTCGATATAATATGCTCTATAATAGAAGTTCTGTATAATTATCTAAAAGAAGTTCTGTGAATATGGTTTCATAAAAGGAAATTTTGAATAATTATCTAATGAATATAATAAATATAAATAAAGGAAATCTTGAATATAGTTTTCAAAAGGAAATTTTATATAATTGTCGGATAGTGTTCTATTATTTGGTATAATGTTATAATGAAGTTTCTGTATCATTGTCTAAATTCAAAAGGAAATTCGGTATACTTTTCTAAAGGAAATTTAACTAAAGGAACTTTCAATATAATTATCTAAAAGAATTTCTGTATAATTATCTAAAAGAAATTCTGTATAATTTCTCAAAGGAAAATTCGTAAAATTGCCCAAAGAAAATTCTGTACATAATTTCCCAAAGAAAATTAAATACTGTATAA